>JAEQBH010008944.1:0-191132 GCA_016808115.1 Tetrastigma voinierianum
CACGCCCTTCCAAGGGGAGAGCCTAAGAACTCTGATCTCCAACCTCAAACTCAAGATCCTTTCTAGCGCCATCCGCATAGCTCTTTTGCCTATCCTGAGCTGCTTTCAACTGGGCACGTATAACATTAACCTTGTCCGCTGTCATTTGTACAATCTCAGGACCCAGTAATTTCCTTTCGCCAATCTCATTCCAACATAGTGGAGTGTGGCATTGTTTCCTATACAATGCCTCATAAGGTGACATCTCAATGCTTCGAGTATAGCCACAAAGGTTATAAGTGAACTCTGCCAAAGGTAGATATTCATTCCAATGCCCTTTGAATTGCAGTACGCATGACCTCAACATATCCTCTAAGGTATGAATAGTCCTCTTCGATTGTCCATCGGTCTGAGGGTTAAAAGCGGTACTTAAATTCAACTTGACGCCTAGTTCCTTCATCAATCCTTTCCAAAACCTCGAAGTGAATCGTGGATCTCTATCCGAGATGATCGACACTGGCACCCCATGCAAACTCACTATATGGTTTCATGCAGTTCCGCTAGTTTCCGAGGAGAAAACTTCACGAATAGGTAGGAAATGTGCTGACTTGGTGAGTCGGGATCAACTACGCCCCAAATGCCATGTCTCTCGATCGTGGGAGGGAGCTTAAATACAAAATCCATTGTAATGCATTCCTATTTCCATTCGGGATGGGCGGCCAGAAGTCCGTAAGGCTTTTGTCTCTCTCGCTTCACTTGCTGGGATGCATGAAGCACTCTGGATACATACTCTAAGAACTCCCTTTCATCCCCGACTCACCAATAATATTCCAAAGGTACGATACATCTTGGTACCTGGTGTATAAGATAAGGTAACTATGGCCTTCCTCCAATATTTGCCTTTTTAACTCTTCAGTTGATGGAACACAAAGCCTAGAACTAATCACCAAGGCTCCGTCGTCTCTAATAGCAAAATCATTGTTCTCCCCTTCCACACTTCTTCTCATGCTTATCAAATAGGGATCTTCTAGTCAGGCCTCGAGAATACGATCTACGAGCATCGTCGAGTTGGAAACTAGGAAAAGTGCTCCTAAAGCATGATCCTCAACTCAGCACCCAACTCAACTCAACCATCAATGGAAGAATATTCACATATAAGCCAAAGAGCCTGACTTCGCTTCAAGGCATCCGCCACCACATTTGCCTTGTACCGATGAAATGATAAATGCAATCATAATCCTTAAGTAATTCCATCCCACTTCCCTCCGCTCAAGTTCAAATTTTCCCAAAACAACACTTAAGGCCAGCCTATAGTCGGTAAATATCTGACAAGTCGCTCCATACAAGTAATGCCTCCAAGTCTTCAATGCGAATTAACGCAGCTGAAGTTCCAAGTCATGAGTAGGAGCTAATTCAGCTCGTGGTTTCTTCCATAATCGTCTGAAGTGACACTACAACTCTCTTATGTCAGATCAAACACGCAACCCAACCCTTGGTGTGAAGCATTGCAAACCTCGAACCCCTCGTTGCCCTATGGCAATGTCAAAACATGAGCTAACGTCAACCTTTCCTTCAGCGTTTGGAAGCTTCCTCACACCCGCTGCCCACCTGGGCTTAACTCCTTTCCTAGTCAAACAAATGAAGTGGTCCCGCTTATCTTGAGAACCTTCAATGAACCTGCGGTAATACCACGCTAATCCAGAAAACCCGCACCACAACGTAGTTGGTTGTTCAATCACACGCGCTTCTACTTTCTGATGATCCACATAAATGCCAACAGTAAAAACCACATGTCCGAGAAATCCCACTCGGCTCAACCAGAATTCACATTTGCTGAACTTGGCATACAACTGGTACTGCCTTAAGGTCTGCAACACCAAACCCAAATGTCTTCATGCTCCAAACTCGGCTTCCTCGAGTATACCAAGATATCGCCGATGAAAAACAATGACGGAACCGATCTAAGCATGACAAGACCGTCATCAACCATGAAAACCGGCCGGGCATCAGAGTCCGAAGACATCATTAGAACCATGTGCCATATCTCGTCCCTAATGTCGCCTTAGGGATGTCCGATTTCCTAATCCTCAACTCGATGCAGTGCTCCACCTCAAGTCAATCTTGAGAATCACTTTACACTGAGTCGATCAAATAGATCATCAATCCGAGGCAAGGGATATGTTACGGATGGTGACCTATTCAACCGCTCAGAAGGCCCATACACAACCTCCAAGTATCATCCTTCTTCTTCACAAATAACACCGGGCGCCCTAAGGTGAAACATGCTGTGGCCTAATAAACCCCTCTATCCACCAACTCTCGTAACCCAGTCTTCAACCTTTCAACTCAAATGGCAAGGTACTTATAAGGCTGTAAGGAAATAAGAGCTGTACTGTGACTAAATCAATGGAAAATCTATTTCTTTCCGAGGTAAAACCCAAGATCATGTGAAACACATCCTGAAAGTCCTCACCAACAGTACATCCTCTAATCCCATTATTACTACGAGTGTCCACTACGTGAACTAGATAATCTCGCACACCAAGTAAAACATCTAGCATAAAATGGCGTAAATCAAACCTGAAGGTGCTCGCCTCCGCTCTCTATAGAAGACTACTACTGGTAGTCCCGTCGTCTAAATATCACCTTCCTTGCGGAAACAATCCATTGAAGTATAGTTCGCAAAGAAGCCAATCCATCCCACGAATCACATCCAACCCCTTGAGATCTATTAATATCAAATCTGCCTCCATATCTTGGCCCTCAATAGAAAACAAGCTACCCTTAAGCATCTGATTAGGCCATAGGGATTCTCATGTGGGTGTGGCAATCTCCAAACTACAACTCAGTGAACTGAGTCATTCCGACTGCAACATACCTACTTGAAATAAAAGAGTGTGTAGCCCCTGGGTCAATGAGTACACGTGCATCAGTCACCAAGAATATAATGGGCCCGCACAATGTCTGGGGTGTCCTCAAGGGCTCCCGACCGGTCATAGCAGCAACCTCGCCTAGTGTGTGGTCATCCTCTCTGGCCCTTCCTATTTCTGTAGATCAAGAATCCCGCGGGGCTAAAGGAAATCCACCGAGGTTTGCCCCGTCTGCTGTGATCCGGCCTTCCATGCCCACTAGCCCGTTGAACTGAAAGCACCGATTCTCGAGACTCTACCGTCGTCCTCGATAGGGCAGTCCTCAAATGTCACGTCACTTGACCGAAGCATGTATAATCCCACTGGCATGGTTCATCATGGATCTTGCCGCAAACGTCACAAGCCGAACGGAAACCGCCTTGGCCTGCAGATCCCTGAAAATAGCTACTGCCATTACTTCACCGAACAACTGTAACCCCGCGTATGTACACCTCTCGAAACCGCATCAGCTTGAACCACGCTCCGCCCCCATCGATCCTCACGCTCAAGATCCGTGAGCCGAAACTACCCTCTTGGATGATCCTTGACTGGGGTCCCTGACGGTTCCCCGACGACAATCCATCGTATGATCGACGCTTAGTCTGGCGTATCAGGGTCTGTCTCTCCACCTCTAGAGCGACGTCATCGACCGACACAAAAAAGGTGGGATGATCAGAACCTGAGGAGCTCAAAGCCATCGGCTCAATTAAACCCATCGAGAAACTCCCTTCTTGGCTCGACCTCATCCGCAACCAAATTGGGACAAAAATCCGATAACTCGAACCTATGGCCACTAAACCGTCATGCTACCCTGAGTGAGCGTCTCCAACTCTAGCCTCTTGGTCTCAATAAAGGCTGGGGGGCAAAACTCAATGTGAAAAGCAGCCTTGAACTGTGCCCAAGTGTGATGTTTCCTAGTCCTCTCATACGCCCACCACTTCTCAGACTACCCCGAGCGTAAAACCGTTTATCCCGACTCTATCCATCCTGACACCGATACCTTCGGGCCCGTGACCTTCTCTCTGCGGTCATCTAGCCAGATAAAGCCACCATGGATCCGTGGGAGCATCAACCCAATCGCCCAAGTCTATGAGCCTCGATCAATAGTAACCCAAAGAAACCCACTCTCTCGAGTGATCGAGCCAGCCTCTGGCTGTACATTCTCTTCCTCATGTGGAGCATCCAACTTTCCACGAGGCCCCGGTCCCACGCCTACTCTCGCTCATCGTGAAGAAGAACTGTTCTCAAGAATAAATGAAACAAAATCAATCCCAAGGATAAGGTTAGAAAGTTATACAAAACACTGGATGAGTTGCACATCAATGTATAACCCTAAGGAATTTAGAAACCTAGAGCTCTGATACCAAGTTGACAAGACCCGACCCGAAAACTCTCCCAAGGTTCCTGGGTGGTCCCATTAGTAGAAGTCCCACCTACAAACCATAGGAATATATAATGGAACCCCACCTAAGAAAGAAGTAAACACATGCAGACCACGACACCAATTAGTATAGAAAACTACCTAATCGACCTATCCAAATGTAGGTCATAACCACAACATACATAATAAGGACCCATATGAGTTCAATACTAATATCAGAGCATTCTAAGAGTATTTGCGAATTCAGGGTTAAAGAATGAAAATAAATAGGTCCAAACAAACAAGGACAGATGGATGGGGTAGAGTAATCAAGTACTGGCCGTGAGAAAGGAGCTGTCAACTGGCGAGGTAGACCCTACGAACCGCCTGTACCTAGGAACATATTTAAATAATAAACGTGGGAGATAATAATCTTGATATTGATAATTTATAAATAAAGTAATGTTTTTATTTTCGAACTTTTCTTCTCTCAAAACCTCACGTCCACTCTTTCGTAAGGTTCCCCGTTTAGAAACATTTCACAAAACCCAACTTTACCCAAGTCTAATAATAAATTCATCAAAAATTACCATCACATATTTTTAAGAAAATTATAACCCGAATTGTTCACATGAGTAAAAATTGAGCATAAAGAGAGATAACTATCATGTCATAAAATAACGATGAAAGTACCATAACCATGGGAATATTGAAATACTTATACCTAAATCGAAACCAATGTAACACCGTACTCATGTAACGATTATAAACCCGTCGAGTAAACCCGACCTCACGACACCATGGCAACTGAGCACAAACCTTCAAGCAAACTCACTCATCACGTGACAACTAATAAACCTTCTGCAAAACCGACCATCACGTGGCAACAAATAAACTCTTCGAGCAACCCCACGCATCACGGCAATCCACAAACTCCGTAACCCGGTCATCACATGGCAACTAATAAACCTCCGGGTAAACCCGGCCATCACGTGGCAACTAATAAACTTTCGGGTAAACCCGGCCATCACGTGACAACTAATAATATATAATCGTCTCTTTACTCACATGTACTTTCCCAACATTACCGTATTATCATCATTTCACAAAATCTCAAAAATTCATTTCTTAAAACAATAATTTTTCAAGGTGGTTTAAAACCTATTCCACGTACCTAAATTATCTAAATACCACAGACTCATCCACGAACTCAGTAAAACTTCCAAATAGTTAAAATGTTGACAAAATTCACATGAAATGATAACTTGTTTATATGAAAACAGTTTATTCTATTTATACATAACCAATCATTCGATCAAACGATATATTTATTAAATAATTAACCATAATTATATACCCGATATAGTACCCCCAGAAACATTAAAACACCATAAACCGCTCACAGGCTACTAGCGCTCGATCCTGTTCCCTGCGGGATGCGTCTCTAGCTAGGCGTGAGTGCACCTAATAATATAAATAAGACACCATTTAGGCTCGATAAGCTATCGAAACTTTGTTTTGTCGGAAAGCTTCGATCAACGGTCGGCCAACTTTGTTTTTGTCGTATCTTTCAAGCGCGGTGAAGATACGCAAAAGGGACCACGAAAATGAGTTGAGTGTCCAAAATGGTGGAAAGGGTATGGGTAGGCACGAGATGGCTAGGAAAACACAAAAATCGGTATTGAGTTTGCGGCCCTGTATGGCGGCGATCGAGAGGTGCGTCAGGCGGCGGGCGGCCGAGAGGGTGCCGGCGGGCTGCGATCTCGACGTCCTCCTCCTCCCTGTCCGGCGCGTGTGCAAGGTGGGTGGCCAGAGTCACCTCCCACGGTTGAAACTTGAAGGCCTGAAAATGGGTCGAAATGACCTAGTTTGGTGCTCACGGGTTTGGGGAGTTTTTCTAGGGTTTTTGAAGCTCAAAATGAGTGTTTGGGGCTAGGTTCCTTGTACATAAAGCTATGTATTTATAGGGCTTAGGGTCGCTTTAAGGTAAAACACTGAAGACAGCTTGGACACTACTAAAACACTGTTGTTTGAACTCCCCAGGGTAATAACTTTCTATCCGTAGGTCGGATTTTGACGTTCAACCCGTCTATGAACTCGTATCGTCAAGGCCTACGAAAGGGTGTCTTAGTCAACCCAAAATTATGCATCCTTGAAAAAGTCAACTTTGGGCCCACATACTAAGTGTTGTCAACTTGGTCAAACTTGGTCAAACGTTTTAAAAAAAACTTGTATTATTTAGTGCGAGATTAGATTACACAATGTTGTGTTATGCGACTATGAGATGTCCTTGGCGACCTCTTCAGTACCTACACGGATGAAACATCCGTGTTAAGCTCAAGTTTAGTGGGAAAATAGATAAAATATATGACCACTTATGGTGGTCCTCAATTACAGTATACATGTAAAATAATTCGCATATCATAATGTTCAATCTCTTGTAGGAGTGCATAAAAGAAGTTTTATATCGAATGTAGTGTAATACCTTTTGCATGACAAAAGCGAGATATGCCTTAGCATAGTGATTGCTTTATTTTCTTATAGTTCATTATTCATATACTTATCATATAAATGTTTGCCTATATAGACCAATAACAATATGAATGAGATGACGCAACACAATGATGCCGAAGGTATTATGCAGTACTAAGCGAGTGTCGAAGCATTGAACAAATATTATGCCTTTGAAAGCGAGTGTCGTAGCACTATGCAGGAGTGTCGTAGCATTGAACAGACGAAACATAAGTGTTGGGTAGCACTAGACAAGAGTGTCGAAGCATTAAGCAGACAATATATTCATTCACTGTCGATCTTAGCGAGACATACAATTATATGTGTTTCAAAGCTTTTTATTTCAGTCTTAATAACATTCATGTAGTTGTGTAATCCAAAATTCAAGAATTCATATCCATTTCCTAACGGTTACCCTAATCCCCCCCATTTGTAGAGTTACTGTGGAATATGTCCAAAGCAATAGTAAAGAACAAGAAACAAAGCATGTCTAGAAGAACTGGTTTTCCGAGGCGAAGCATCCTTCGCCTAGGTGGAGCAAACATGGTTCAGGAGATAGTCTCAGGTTCGCCTAGGCGAACACTCCATCACCTAGGCGGAGAGGTGGCCAGTTTGTTATAAATAAGGAGCCTTTTGCCTATTTCAGGACACATCAATCAAAACAAAACAAATTCAAGCCCGAATCAAAGCCAGACTGACTAAAAACACATTTATGGAAGAGTTAGGGTTTTCCTAACACACAGATAAACAAAAAAGGAGTTAGGATAGTTTCCTAACCTTGATTCTATTGAAAGACTTTAACCTAGCCTTTCTTTTATTCTTTTTTTCATTCCTTTACTTGATCAAGTAGAACCCCAAAAGATGGACAAATAGGAACCCCAAGAATGACTTCTTCTCTCCTCCACTGAAATGCCCTTGACCCCTTAAGCCAAAGCAAATGGGAATTCTTATGATCTAGAGAACAAGTTGTTCTCTTAATGCCATTTGGCTCAATTTTTCTCTTTTTGCTTTTTAGTCCTTCTTCTTCATTCCATTTTCAATCCCAACTTATTAATATTCTACTTTAACATATTTTATCTTATGTCATTTGGATCCTTAATTGGCTAGTTACCAGTTTACCCTTTTTCACACTTACCACTTAAATTTCCAAAAAATACAAATTTAACTTTTATTATACCCTAAACATACCACAAAACTACTAGAGTATAATTTGGGGTGTTACAAATACCTTTGAATCACGTTGTTAAACACCCTTTATTAGTCTCATTCTCACCATTACTCTTATAAGCGGAAATTGTCAACGATGTTAATAATGCCTTCTTACATAGGAATATTCGAGAACTGTACATGAGTCATTCTCGATTTGTTGATCCTCATTTGCCCACTTATGTCTATCATCTCAACAAATCCCTTTATGGTCTTAAACGGGCTCCCAGTATCCTGGTTTCATCACTTAATGAAATTATTTGATATTAGCTTCAACTCTTGCAAATCAGGCTCTTCCTTATTTTTTCCTCATCACTCAATCCCACCATAGCATCCTAGTCTATGTAGACTGACATCTTAGTGGGTTCTTTGTAACATATCCAAACGATAATTCATGAACTTGACACTACCTTCACAATAAAAGACCTTGGCAATCTCCATTACATTTTGGGCATTGAAGCTTAATCAACCTCCACCGGCCTTCTTTTAACCCAAACTAAATACACCCGTGACCTTCTTCTTCACACCTTGATAATTCTAAGCTGGTTCCTTACTATCACCCCCACCTTACCCCTCTCTAAAACTCATGGCACACCCTTCTAGGCCAGTGAGATATCGTCATCTTAGTTGGTGCTCTACAATACCCTCTTGCCTCACTTGACTTGACATTCAATTTGCTATCAACAAGGTCCCAATTTTACATTGCCTTTACCAATATTCATTGGACCCATTGTTAAGCAGTTCTACAATACCTTGATCCACTCCACACCTTTGTGGCCTTGACTAACCAAATCATCTTCCCTCATATCACAAGCTTGCTCTGATGCTGACTAGGTTGGTTATCCAGATGACATACAGTTCACTTTGGGCTACTGTGTTTATTTTGGCCCTAATTTGGTTTCTTGGAGTGCTAAAAAGCATCCAATAGTCGCTAGATCATCCACTGAGGCAAAATATAGTAGCATTGTTCTAATTGTAGCAGAACTATGTTGGATTAAATCTCTGCTTAGTAAAATAGGTCGTCCGGTCTCCAACCAACTCTTTGGTGTGACAACCTAATGCCCACTTACCTTGCGATTGACCCGGTCTCTCATGCTTGTACCAAACACATTGAGATAGACATCCATTTTGTACGTGACTTAGTTGCCTAGAAAATCATGCTTATCCACCACATTCTGGTGTAGATCAAATTGCAAATGTGATGACCAAGGCTCTCAACACTACTGCATTTCACAGGCTTCGTGACAAGCTCACAGTGACTTCACCCATGAGCTTGAAAGGGGGATGATAACATATAAAATATTCTCATAATATTTTAAAATATTATGAGAATATCTTTCTCCCCATTACGATAATATCTCATCATAGCCTAAGATAATCTTTGCGAAATATTTGATATTATTCTTTTCCTTTGTATACTATAAATCACCACACAACAAATGTACAAAATACGAGTAAATAAAAAGCACTTCGTTAGAATTACCCTCTGTAGCTTCTCTTGTTTATGTTCACCTAACAACGATTCCCAGTAAGTCGGCGTCTCGATAGAACCCTCTGAGTTTTGATTTCATGGACTTCCCTATCCTCCCGGATCAAATGAAGCCACATTAGGTGTGGATCTTATTAGCATTTATAGAGTGTTTTGCATGTATTTTTGTAACCTAAATGCTAGATTCACACCTATATTCCTAAAGATTACACTAATCCCCCATTTGCTTATGTTTTGTAGGAATAGAAAGTAAAGCAAGCAAAGAAGAGGGCAGAAGCAAAAGCAAAACTTGCCCAGCACTACTTCGTTAAAAGTGACAATTCGAGCGAAGAGACAGCTTTTCCTAGGCAAAGCTAAATACTGATGAAAGAAAAGGCCTTGGGTTCGCTAAGGTGAAGAAGACCTCCGCTAAGGCGAGACCTTCGCTAAGAGCGAGAGACCTCAAGGCGAATGTGGGAACATTTCAGAAGCACCACTCGAGCCACAAGGCGAACCTATTCTTTGCCTCGAAGTGAAGGCCTCTCTAAGTATAGGTTCACCAATTGAAGACACATGACTTCACTAAGGCGGGCAGTTTTCGCCAACGAAGAGCATCGAGCTGGAGCAGAAAACAACGATTTTTGAGCCCATTTTCCATTTCTATAAATGTATATACTCAGACTTTATTAGTGGTTCCTGCTTTTTTTGGAGAGGGAACACTTCAGGGTTTCCTCCCTTCTTCTTAACCCATTTAGGTTTTTGATTTTTTTATTTCTTCTTTGGATTCGAGTCGATATTGAAGATCTAGCTCATTAGGATGAGCTCTGCAACAAGTAGTAGAGTCGAGACGATTTTCATCTCTCATTTGTTTTCAGATCTCTAAACTCTACTCTATTTGTAAATCTTTCAGTATTATATTTATTTTAAATATGATTTTGTTAGATTACTTGATTGCAATGAGTAGCTAAACATCTCTCTAGTGTTGGTTTGTGTGGAATTCTGATGTTTCATTTATATATATTTTATGATGGTTTTGTGAATTCATGCTTGTGGATGTTAGTTGTCAGAGTTCTTAGATTATTATGGTTCTAATTAATAATCAATACCAAGAGTTGGCTCTGATACCCATACTTTAGGGCATCCTTTGGTGATGCTTCGGATTACGCTCCCTAAAATCCGGGTCTTAGGTCTCTTAAGGTATGAATTAATAATTGAAATACTAATTAACCTAATCAAAGAAGTCTAGGAAATTAGGAATGCCTAGTACTAGATGGGTTTCATTAGGAGTAGCATCATCTCAACATTATGTGAGAATCGTATAGACTAAGAAGTAACATCGATCTGAGCATAGTCCAGGTAGTCATATTGTATGGACCGAGAGGTGACCAATAGGATTCCTAAGGAAAGCACTACCTATAAAAGCAATTATACTTAATGACCTAGATGAACCGGGAAGGGGAATAGGAGTTGGTGTGAGAAATTGAGGAGACACGAAAGTGTATACCTTGTATAGGATTCCTTGGACATGCACAAGTATACGTTCACTCAATCAGCGCTTAATAAATATAAACCATAAATGCATCAATGGAAACAATCAACCCTAGTATTTTTCCTTGAGTTATGTCCCCGATATTGTCTCATTCCTTATGAGTGAACATTGATCACACCCTATTTTATTTTGTTTTGTTTTCTTTTTAGTTTAGTTTAGGAAACCCCTTTTTCACCTAACCATCTAGTCGCTCAAATAGTGAACGACATCAAGTAGCCCTGTGGGATCTATATCTAGACTTTTGGTCCACTGTATTACTTGTGAGACCCATATGTTTGCGGAAAATCACTAACAAGTATTTGGCGCTGTTGTCAGAGACTTAACACAGTTTTTGGTAGCTACGCCAATTGCTTAACAACTTCGCATGTGTCACCTGAGTTTTTTTTTTTTAATAATTTTCCTTTATTATCATTTTTATTTAGTTTTACTTTAGAGTTTTTCTGCACTATTTATGAGCTATAAATAATATTTATAATGTTAATTGTTTTTCTTATCAACTAATAAGATTTTAATTAAGCGCATCAAAAGATAATAGCATAAAATATCCTTCATCTCACATGATGACTATCAAATGGTTCAAAACCACGACATTTTAAGAGGTGATGGGTCATCTCACATCTGCATTGAATCTTCCTTCAAAGTGTGTTTCTTCATAAATTTAAATTGTGTGTTAAGACCTTTCCACGATGACTGTCAAATGAATCAAAATCACGACATTTTAAGAGGTGATGGGTCCTCTCACATCTGCATAGAACCTTCCTTCCAAGTGTCTTTCGTCATAAATTTAAATAGCGTGTTAAGACCTCTCCATGATGAGTGTCAAATGGCTCAAAATCGCGAAATTTGAAGAGGTGATAGGTCCTCTCACGTCTACATTGAAACTTCCTTCCAAGTGTCTTTCCTCATAAATTTAAATAGCGTGTTAAGACCTTTCCATGATGACTGGTCAAATGGTTCAAAATCGTGATATCAATCACCAATTTCACATTTACTGAACATTCCTTCCAAGTGTCTTTCAGGAAATTAAAAGTGTGTGGGGCTTTTCCACAACTTTGACATTGATGGTTCAAAATCTTATTAGTCACTAACTTGGTAAGTTCCGAAGCATCACTAATCTTAGGGTCTTTTATCTGACACATAAACAAAAAAAAAATTGTAATTTCAAATTTTAAAACAAATTTTAAAAATTACAAAATTGTACCAAATAAATACAAATAGATGGAGCACTTGTAATCATCAAGATAAATTTTTATTAAATATAAAAATTTTAAAATTATAATAAAAAGTATACTTTTACAATGATTTTAAAGATGTTAAAATATTTTTCTAAAATATAATTACTTACTCAGGAATATGTATTCTGAAGATGAAAATAATAAAAATGTACAATTATTTTTATAAATTTTGAAATTTTAAAACATTTCCATTGAATTAATACATTTGGAAATATTTTTTCTAAAAAATAAACGTCACTTTTCTTAACAAATATATTCTTAAGTAAAAAACAATTATAAAATGAAAACTTTTATTTGAATGAATACAATATGTTTTATTCATGTAAACCTAAATATCAATTATGCTGTAATCATAGTTCTCATAAAATTTTCATTAGGTATTTAAATATAAATATCCATCATATACTCATTTACTGCTTGATTACTATTCGAAAAGTGTTATATTTTGGAAGCTTTTTTCACACGGTTCTAAACCATTTTGAGTAGTTTAAAGCTTTTTTAACTTTTAAAAACCCCAATTTAAAACATTGTTGCCCAAAACAAGGAAAAACTAATAACTTGGCCTTTTTTGAGCATTTTCCTGAAGTTTGATGTAGATAATAAACTTGAAATGATGTTGGAACCATTTGGAGGCAAGAAAGACACAAAAAGAGTAAAAATGAAAGAAAGTGACTTTTTCGCAACTATGTTACCAAATTTTGGTAAACACATGCAAAAAGAGATCGTATAAAAAAAACGAGTTGTAGATGGACTTATATCATGCTTTGAAATAATTTCTGAAAAGTGTCAAAAAGTTGAAGAAAGAGATCGATATGCAATTTGGATCCAAAAGCATGTCTTTGTCCAATTTTACATGCAGTTACAAAAATTTTGCAATGTTGGGCGAAAGGGATAGAGAGGTGTTTTGTCTGCAGTCCTCCAATAATTTTCGCACATACTTGATGAAATTTTCGTACAACTCTGATGAAATTTCCAGCTTCGACGTATCGAGTAATTCCTAAAGCACCAAAACCATGTTTTGAACGTTTTTAGTGTATTGTGATGCCTTTTAAACATCTAACAAGGTGTCGGCATGTGACAAACATCTCTAGAAACTATAAACAGAGATTTAGATCTCAGACTTTGGAATTTTTTATCCTTTTTGTAATTTTTGCTATCTACATGGAATAAGATCTTTTCTCTCTCCTTTTCCCTCACTTTCTCACTTGTCAGACATGCATGCCTTGTGAGGCCGGAATCACAAGCATGAGTGGGGAAGTTATATATAGAAATGGAACTAGGTCCCAAGTGTGGTTGTGTATCAAGAATTGATATTCAGTCTTCATAGATTTTTTCCACTGAGGATCTGTCAAAGCAAGAGAGACAGTGACTGGTTCTTTATGCACATAAGTAGCGAAGAGTTTAGGCTTAAAAATTCCGGACTTTAATCTTGTTTGCATAGGATGATGAGGTTGAAATAGGGCTAACACTATAGGAGCTACAGTATGAACATTTGAGGAGCCGGTAGCTTGTGAAGAAGAATCTGAATGAGACGAAACATGGCTTGAATTGGAAGGTGAGCTGGGAAGGAAAGGAACTGGAATAAGGGGAATGTCATTGCTGATTTCTGGAACAGGACTGTCACTATCTTGGTTTGGAAGAATTAGTGAGTTTGAGATATCATGGTGATGAGGAGGCACTGAATTTGGTAAAGTATGAGAAACCATAAGACCATTGGTTAGAGATAAATGAGTGGAGATCATAGCAGGGAGTACAAAAGCAGGGGCTCTGTAGTTGGCAGTAAACTGAGATGTAGATAAAGAGGGGCTTGAATTAAACATGGATTGGTAAGGGAAAGAGTGTTCATCTAATTAATGTAACACTTAGCTATATAAACTGGACCTGAGGGATGGAGACATCTATACCCCTTATGGTAAGGGTTAGCTATACCCTAGGAACAAGCATTTAGAGGTTTTAAAGGCAAATTATGCTTATTGGGGCTTAAGAAAAGGAAACATGCACAACCAAAGACCAAGAAGGGGGAGATGCTGAAGAGCTTGAGTAGGTAATCAATTTAACAAAGGCTTCCCACCAGAATTTGAGGTCCATAGAAGCCTGAGCAAATAAAGTTAAACCAATTTCAACTATACCTGGATGTTTTCTCTCCGCTCTTCCTTGTTGTTGATGAGTGTGATCAGGACATGGATGACAGAAAAGGATGCCCAAATTATCTAAGAGAGGTTGGAGCCGATATCCCACTCATCGTATTTATATGAGAGTAACTCATCTTCAACTCGCATCAGCATGCATCCCGGCCCCCAGAAGAGATATTACTATCGTGACCCAATGGCTATGCAGAGACAAAGCACACAAGATTGTTCCCACACTCAGATACTAATGAGATTTTTAGTTAACTCGATGATGCACGTTTCAAATCTAACCTGGGCCGTGGAGCTGTTAGGTCGCTGAAATGCACCAAGATTGATGCGTCGACAGTCCACAGCCGCAAGGCCGCCTGGGCCTGGGTATGACTGCTGCTGCGCTTGTCGGCAGGTTCCGAATGTGGCACTCCTCTGCAAAAAGAACCAGAAAGAAGGGGTCGGCGAGGGCTTCGCCCGTGGCCGCTCCGATGCCTAAGTCAGTTTCTTTCTGAGAGAAAAGAGAGACTGCTTAGACTGCTTAGTATTGGCGTACCTTTCACCCCGATGGGTGGATACGATGAGCAAGAGATATTCACCGCTAGATAATGACTAGGATCTGCTCCCATTGATGGGATTTTCTTGTTATTATCGCATTGGATTCGATAATGGATTTAGAAAGAGTCAGTTATTGGGATAATTCCCTTCCTTATTGGGGGGGATCCAACCTATGATGATCTCGCCATTATTTTTCTTCCATATTGATGAGATTTGGTTGGATTGCAAATAATATGTTATTATTTCTATTTTCTGAATTGACGGAATTAAACCCTTGATTTATGGATATGGGCCTTCAATCATCCGACCGGGCCTTTGGGATCTCACGGGCCTAGCCTTCATTTTGAGCTGACATCATGGGGCCCGGGATCGCACCTCACTTTTCGTTGGCTTGGTGAGTGGGCCGGTGAGCCCGTTTTTCTAACACTATCAGTTGGTACCAATGAAATGTTTTTGAGAATCAGAGGCTTTGAAGCATGCAAGGATTTTAACAGTGTGGAACATCTCCAATTGCAAGTTTAACAGTACCTGAATATTCAATCTTGGTAGGCAAAGAATCACCATCAACAGTAGTAACATGGTGTGTTGCTCCATTGTCCAGAAATCAGGCTTTGTCATTTACATCAGTTGGAGATGCAGTGTAGGCTTAAGATTGTTGAAGAGAATCTGCTGACATAATAATGCTAGACATATCCGAAGAAGCCAAGCCCTCTGATTTTGGTAACTCAAATCGAACCGGTTCGAGTAATTCATGTATTAATTCAAGAAACAAGAGTAAGAGAATGAATAATGCGAAGAGAGGATCGAAGAAGGTGTTTATATATATATGGTGATCTTACCGGGGAATAAAGGGGATTTGCCTTTTCCTGTCGGAATTTGACCAGTTGTTTCATTGGACATACAGCAAATGGGGTAAAGATAATGGGTGGACGGTGTAAACTCGATTACAAAAACAAATGAATGCTTTCTGAAGTTTCTAGAGACACAAGGATAATATTAAAGATTTATTTTTTTATTTTTTATTTTTTGTGCTGAATTGAAAGATGAACTAGCTATGCAAAATTTGCATGAAAGACAAACTGGGAAATTTGAGATGATAATCAAAGAATAAGATACAGGATAGAAGGTATATCAAAGAGGAAAAGTACGTAACAGAGACTCTATAATACAGTCGCATGATATTAGAACTTGTATATATCCCAACAAAATGAGTTCATTGATGAGGAGACTATTAGAATTGTCTATATATTTTAAATTTAAATTTAAATTTTGACTCTCCCATTTTTCAAAGAATACATTTTCTTCAACACTTCAGACCTCTTCAAAATACTGCGGGTGGCCCTGGTCTCCATATAAAGAATCTATGAAACACATTTTTTAGTCCTTAAACCTATTCAACTATACAGTAAAATTTACCATCGAGTCTTTTTATTGAGAAGGGTTTAGAAGAAAATTTCATTTTGGTGCTTCAGTTTCAACATTTTAGTTTTCCAGTTTTCAATTTCTCTGTTTTCTTAACAATGGCTGTAGGTGCGCTCCCCTATTCGCTACACCATATCATCTGATCATATTCTAATTTTGTTTAATATAATCATATTGTTTAATCGTTGATTTTTACATTTGGTATAAAAGCAGGTGACCTCTGCCTTGTATCTTTTTTTGGTTTAGAAGGATTCATTGAACGTATGTTCATAAAAGATTGTGTTTTTGCATCAATTGATGTAAATTGCAATAAAAATCATGAGCAAATAGTTTCTGGTTTTTTTTCTTCGCTTTTGAACTTGGTTTATAAAAAATAAAAAATAAAAACTAGTTTTTCTGTGTAGAAAACGAGTTTTACCGGAAGATGAAGAATGAATGATGTCTTTATGTATGTGATGCCCAGAAAATGAAAATTTTGAGTAATTACTTAACAAGTTACTAAAAGATTTAGATAAAAATTAATTTAAAAAAACAGACAAATAAAGGGAACCATTTTATGTGGTTGAAGGTTGAAGAAGATGGATTATTCTTGGGCCACATTTGGGCCCCTTTTTTTGTTCTTTTTTTTTTTTTTGAGGCCATGATGGGCCATTTAAAGTAAGGCTATACACCATTTCATTAATCCTTGCTTGTTGAGGGTAATAACACTCCTTCCTTTTTTGGCCTGCTTGAATCCAAGGTTTTCCCTAAATTAACAAAAGTTACTATTCATATGAATAGTACTCTCAGCGGAAATACCCGGCAAAACACTGATACAAAATAATGACAGCTAAAGCAGAAAGTAATAACAAATAAAGAACAATTTAAATTTAACGGTGTCACAATAGCCTACGCTCCTAAGGTCACCGAACAACTCCCACCGCGATAAAAGAAATTACAAACTTAAGATCACAAATCAATTTCCTAAGAAATTGAGGCAAAACTAAATACCCAAAACACCGGCAATACTGCACAGCCTAAGGAGGAGTAATATAATAAGAGATCCCTTTTATATGAGAGAAGGAGAGATACCCCAATATCTAACCGATGTGGGATTGTAATATTTTTGGAAAACAAACAACTCCACCTTGACAAATATGCTAATCCCATCTCAAACTTTCTTTAACAAAAGTCGCACCGCCCCAAATGCGCTCAATGACGCAATCAAACTTTTTGCAATATTGATCAAGTCTAAACAATGATCGAACTTGATCGATGTCACCACCTTTGGGGTCAACATATCTACGTGATTATCAATGGCCACTCGAACTAAGACTCCACTCTTCTTCAATGTTTCCGCATACGATACCACATCAATATGCTTCGGGTCCGCGCATGATAAACCCGCCTTCAAATGAATAGCGCTTTAGTCGCCACAAACAATGTAACCTCGCTTCTCGACCAACACCCAAATCATCAAGCAACCTTTGTAGCCATATCGTTTCTAACCGCTTCGTTGATCGCCATATACTCTTTCCTCCTCGTCAGAGACAAAGCCAACGGCCGATCGTAAAGTAGATACTTCCAACTAATCTCAGCAAAGAGTAAACACATAACCAGTAGTTGATATATGTTTATCAAGATCATTAGCATAATCTGAATGGCGTATCCAACCGGGTTACGCGTCGACCAACCATATCATCCTCTCAAATATCAAACCAACATCTAAGGCTTTTTAATAAAATTTTAGAATCCAATTCACGCTTGCCAATGTTCTTCTCCAGGATTATGCATGTACTGCCACAATCCCAACCGCATGAAATGTCGCCCTATACACACCATAAGATGCACCAGCACCACGATTGAATATGAACCTTTGACATATATCCTGCTCGCTCTTTTGACATCGTGAAGCACTAAGCTTGAAATGAGGAGCAAGTGGGGTACTTACGTTTGGTCTTCAAACATACCAAAGCTGCCAGTAATTTTCTTCACATCGCTTCGAAGTTAAACAAAGTGTGACCTCCCGTCACTTCGCATTTCCATGTCGAATCTTCGCTTCACCCGCATCTTCTTCGGTCTCCTCGTCAACAGCCTTCAATCTACATATCTCCCTCGATTCCTTGATGCTATCAACATGTCATCAACATAAGCCAAGAGAAGGTATATATGAAAGATCCATCCCGTAGCTTGCTAAATACACACGCGGGATCAAAATTGCTTCGTGTAGTTCGCTCATCATGAACCGATCAAATCGCTTATACCATCGCTTTACATCGTCAAACCATATAACGATTTTGAATACAAACCCAATCTTTCTTTTTCCAACTTGAAAACCATCCGTCGAAGTTATATGGGAGCCCAATCCAACACAAGAAGGTTTGTTTCTTCACGCCCATTTGAACTAGCCCATATTAAACTGTATACTAAGGTTAACAAAGACACAGTGAATGTTTCACAACAGAGAAAATACCTCTTAATAGTCAATTCTCCTTCCGAAAGATAGCCTTTAGCTACCGCCTTGCCTTGTAGCGACGTCATTCTCTTGGAAATCCTTCTTTCTGTGCATAAACCCATTTGCAGCCAATTGCCTTCTTTCCTTGGTAGTCTGGGCCTAGCTTCCAAGTGATTCTTCAAGGGACTCCGCATTTCTTCATCCATGTCTTTCTTTCCACTTTTCTTTATCCGGGACTACTATTTGCTTCAAGAAAAGTCTGAGGTATACTTCTTCTAACACTGAAATGCATAAGCCACCATATCTTCAAACTGAGCGGTGTTTCCTAATCTCTTCTCGTTTGTTGATGGTATTGGTAAATCATGTTGCCGCTGAGGTTCTTCAAGCGAAACCTCTCTCCAATATTTGCTTCATGTCTCCGTCTGCCTTCAATTGGTTTAACCGGGAAGTCGCCCGAAACTCCACCAGCTTCTCGAGTACTTCCACCCGCCGCAGCCTTCCTTCGTCGCCGAAAAGTGTTCTCGACACTTTTTCCATCTTTGTTACCTTCTTCAAAGATGGCGTATTCACTGCAAGTAACATCCCTACTGAAATAATTTCGAAGATGTGACACCATAGCCTGTGATCCCTTGACACCCGAGACTCCCATAAACAATGCCTTTTAGCTCCTCTTGGATCCAACTTAGATTCCTTTACATGATACCGCGTGGAACCAAACACATGTAAAGTATCATAATCATTTATAGGCTTGCACCATACTCTCCAAGGGTGTTTTGCCATTTAGTACCATGGTGTATTTAATGAGATGACTTGCATACATAATGCCACTTCGTAACCGTTTGCCCAACCAAAGATCGGGACAACATACAACTTGGCCCAACAAGGTTCGATTCCATGTTCTCGCCACTCCCATTCTCACAAGTGAGTATCTCTAATCGTATATGTCAGAGATGTTCTCTGGCTTAAATAAGAAAATTGATCATTTCTATATTCTGTACCATTGTCATATCGGAGTACTTTAATCTTCCTCCCTGTTTGGTTCTCCACCATTTTCTTCCATACAAGAAATGTTTTAAGCACCTCATCTTCGATTTCGCCAGAGAGCACTCCAAAACTCTTCCTCGGGAAAAGTCAACAAAATGCAACAAAATAATGTTTACCTTCCTAAGCATGCCCGCCTGGGTTGGTCCCCATATCGTCTCAGGTGAATATAATCCAATATACTTTTAAGATATGACATTAAGGTCGAACTTCACCCTCTGCTTTCCTGCAACACACACAGAAAATCCGGGCCTTTAAAAAGTCTGCACCTTCACAATCCTCAGATAGCCAACGCTACAAAGATCTTCTCTCCAAAGATGTCCAAGTCTCGGTTATGCCATAACCCGCACATCTCAGCTACTTTGTTCACTCCTCCGACATCGCTGCTATCGTTGCCCCGATCGCCGGTCGCTGGAGCAAAGGTACAAAGAGCTCCAGACTTATCATCACAGCACCTCAAACAATCTCTCTGACCACTTGCATAATGACAGTAAAACTTGACTCCAAGGTTCCCAAAGAAATGAGATTCTTTCGGCTTCTAATGCCCAACATCCGCCGCACCCTAGTCTAATTCATCGGCATTCTTCAAACTGACAACCGATCCTGCCTATCTGGCATAATACCGCTCGCGATAAACCTACACCACCATCAAGTTCTGTAAAGTTGAAGAACCACTCCTTTCTGAAACACATATGGAATGAGCAGGCTGAATCACACAACCATTCACAAGATTTCAGTCATCGATGACACACAAGCCAAGAAAACTGATTTAACATTCTCAGCCACATGCTTCAGATACATCCTTCTCTCTTTGGGCGCCTTTGGATAGTCTTTCTTCCAATGCCCTTTTTTCGCATAAAAAGCACATCTATCTTTGTAAGTTTGCCTTTGACTGAGATTCTCCTTCTCCCCGGTTTTCATTGACACGCACTTAACAAAGGTGGGCTTCACCAACGAGCTCCTCGTGGTTCTAATTTATCTTTTTTTTCCGATCTCATTGAATATAGAGCAAGAAGCATTTCTTTAATGTTATTGTTTCTTCCCACCAACATACTAACAATAAGATGTCATATTCATCAAGAAGGGAAGCTAAAATACTGTGCCTTATCAACATCACTTACTTTCTCATCTAGATTCAATAAATCGCCACTAATGAATCAAATCAAGATGTGATCATTCACAAGGGTACCGGGCGAGCATCGGAAGCTGCATAACCGTCTCTTTATAGAGCTTGTTCTCAGCAAGCTCTTCTTCATGAACTTATCTTCCATCTCCACAACTTGCTTTGCAAAGATTTTCCCTATAAACGGATACTGAGCCCTCGAGACACACAATCGAATCGCACTACACATGCTAAAAAGATCGATTCATTCAATCATTCTCATCAACATCTTCTCGCCCCGTTTTCTTCTAGTGTAAGATCGTTCAAGTAAGAATATCCTGACTCACACCGCATGCCAGTTATCGTGCTATCAAATTTCACATCAAATTTGGTATTAGTCAACACGATCTTGATGAGAATCCTTTCAAGGCAGAGGTCGGGAGGCTGGCACCGATTCAAATTCACATTTACAACAAATAGTCACACTACTTTAATGCCAATATTTCAATAGAATCTTTCTAATGGAAGATCGATAAAGTCGCAAACTACGTAGCATACTGGGAACCATAAGAGCAAAAATGCCAAAAGCCCAAAGGAACCTTTTCCACGTAAGATAGATAACAACGCAACCACAGAGAGCATACACAAGAAACCTTGGCTCGATACCAATTGTTGCAACCGGTTGTTTTCCCAAATTAACAACAAAGTTACTATTCATATAAATAGTACTCTCAACTAAATACCCTAAGAAACACCGATAAAATAATGAGATGTACTAAAGGTAAAGTAATAACAAATAAAGAACACCGTGAATTTAATGAGGTCATAATAGCCTACGTCCCTAAGGCCACCGAACAACCCCAGAACACAAAAAAAGAAATTATAAACTTAAGACTACAAATCAATTTCCTAAGAAACATAAAACTAAATACCCAAATAATCACAATAACACAATATTTTTAAGTATGTGGAGAGGTGTAAATATAATAGAGGAGGATCCCCCCTTTTATAAGAGAGATAGATACCTATTATCAACCGATGTGGATTGCATATTTCAAAAACAACAGTACTTTTAATTACAAGTTCTGCCAGAACTCGTTGTCATAGGATATCCAAAGACTCATCCCCGCTATTGTGGATGGACAACACCTTATTTGGGATGGCATATCTCGGCTTCAGATACCAAGTCGGGATAGATATCCAAGATTCAAAAATTTGATAAAAGGGGTTATCTTAAGGGAATCACCCTAAATTCAGAAGCTTTAAGGCAAGTGCTCTATCATCAAGAAAATGATGGTTGAATATTACAGCACTAGTTAAATCTGCCAAATTTAAAAGTCATTAAACCTTACCTTGATTTGACCTACATATTACTACCAATGTGTTACAAGCTAGATTTATATTATAATTTAACTATAACCTATTTTATTAAAATATAGTGATTAAATTCCGAATTTTAATTTATTATGATTATTTGCATGAATATACTTTTGTTACTATAATATTATTCTTAAAAAAAATTTATAGTTTCTTGCAATAATGTTAAGTGATGGATATAATTTTAATTAATTAGGGAATAGGTGTATAAACAAAAGCAAGAGAAGAATACAAAACAAAGAGTTCAATCAAGGGCACAACCCGCCCGAATAGGTGAAACAAAAATATTTGTCGAAGCACCGCTTAAGATCCGGACTAAGTCAACCGAGGGTCCAAAGGTATCCTCCACCGCTGAATGGTCATCCCAAAGCCACTCCTCCTTCGCATCACTGCATTCTCACCCATGCCGGCAGGCCTAGTCTCTGATCCTCCCTCCAAACATTCGGAGCATCGCCTCCCGTCCTTCGCCAACGAATACCCGAGCCAGAATACGCCCAAACCGTGCTTGGTCTCAAGGTCGGAAGCATGTCGCTGTAGGCCTCTAAAGCCTCGGCACCCACTCCTTCAGCCTTCACTTAAGGCATCCTTTCGATCCAATTCTTTTTGGTGGATGCTTTGAAGCTGGGCATGGCCTTCTCCATCTCGACCAAGTTAGCCTCTAGCTTCCTTGCCTTTTTAGTGTCTACCACCCAAGTTGCTTCCTCAATGAACGGAGGAGCACTTGACCCGCTCCACTTCTTCCAAGCCTCAGCACTGAGACTGGGCCGCACTTCTTGCTCGTGATGAGTTCAGGGTCATGTCCCGTAGAGGTACAGCCTGGGCTGAATTTTAAATGAAGACTGTCGTAGGTAAGTGCTCAAGACACCAAATTGCGGACCATAGGAGCATAGCGATAAGAAAATAGCGCAACATTCCAAAGAAAAATCTATAACTCAAAATGAAATGTACTATGGTAGCCATTTTGTAGGGAGTAGCACCTCCCACCATCTCCTTCACCGCCTCAGACGACTTCCACCAAATACATCCTCTCTAACGAGGAGAAACACCAGAGTTGCTCCTCCATTATGGCCTCCCTTGGTGACAGTGGATGGGATCAAACAATACAGATTCGAGACATGGCAAGGCCGTCGACCTGCCTGAAGAGGATTCCATATAGATACTAGCCTTCCCCTTTGCCCGCAATGATCCCTTCGGCTATGCTCGAGCTACCAACGACTCTCGCGGAAGCCCATAATGCTTCGACGGGTCATCCGCTTGAGGCTCGTTGGCACGCCAGTTCCTGTCGGACCTCAAGCTCCTTTTGCACTAAGACACCTATCAGCCACCACAATACTGATTATACCCTAATAGTTTCAGTACATATTTAAAGTATATTAAAAGTTAAATTCAATTCTTTAGAATTTTAAATGCTAAAAGAGTGAAGGGTTGATTGGCAAAATGTCACATTAAGGATTTAAAGATCATTATGTAAAAAAGAGTATATGTTAAAGTAGGAATTGTGATAAGTTAGAAATGCATATGGTTCGGAAGGAAGGACCTAATGTATGATGAAATTTACTAACGGGATAAGACCAAAATCGTCTTGACTATGAAGATATTTTCATTGGGAGAAAAGGGCTAGGGTTACAATGGAGGAGAAGAGCCAACTTTGGTTTACTTGTTCTCCATTTGTCTAAGTTTCTTTTGGTCAAGTAAAGGGAGAAGAGGAAAAAGAGAATAACCAAGGTATGGAAACTATCACAAGCCCTACTTGTTTACGGGTTGTTAGGAAAACCTAACTCCACATTATGAAAGTATTGTTGGTTGTTTTGTGGGATTTGGGCGGGTTTGGCTATCTGGTCAAGTTCGGGGAGTTGTTTTGACGTTTTGGTTTTGCTGGAAATTTTGGGTGAGCAAGAGGTAAAACCTGCCATTTCAGAAATCGCGTGAGTACCGCATCGAAAAGTTGAGTAATGGTACTCAAAGTTGTTTTTGCTTCAGAGGATAGCTGAGTACCAATGATCAAAGCTGAGTATCACTAAAGTCGTTTGGTCCAGAGGTGCTAAGTACCTGCATCGGGAAGTGTGAGTACCGACATCAAAGTTGTTTAAGGTCCGTGGCACCACCCCAGAACCCCGCTGCTATGTTCTTCCGTTAATTCCGAATGAAAGAGTTGTACATGTATAAAAGTTATATGAAAAATGTTATGTACCTCGTCGTTAGGCAAACATCGTTCGCCTCATTTGCTAAATGTGGATTAAGAAACAAAGTAACAAGCTCGAAAACACATATAATTGTATACTTGTTGGAGACTCGATAGTGAATGAATAGGCACGCCCCATCAATTACAACACTTCGCATCGCGGCTACTAACCTCAAAGCGACGCGAAAGACGCTCGTCAAAGGTGATAGCACCGCCAGTTGCCAAGTGCGACACTTTTGTTACGCGGGCAACAAGTACGCCTGCTCAATGCAGCTGACATTCCTTCATCAAGCGAAACACTTCGCCACGCGCAACACTGCCGCATTGTACCGCACTGGGTACCGGCATTCAGCGTCTTCTCGCATCATTGTTATTGGTCTATACATGCAATCATTTATATGATAAGAGTATGAAAATTAATAACACAAGAATATATTATAATCATTAGGTGTTTTGTTCTCTGATTACTCTCACTAAGTAATCTCTCATATAAGATTATGTTCCTAATGCCTACCAAGATAAGTGAAACCTCTATGATAAGAATTAGTTATACGTAAACTCCTACATAAACATTATGTTATATATGTATTCGTAATTGTGGACCACTTCAAGTGGTCATATCTATATCCTAAGCCTGGCTCAAGCTATAAGGTTAGCATGAAAGATTTTCATCAGTGGTAGTAGTGGCGAGGACATTCGAGGCATTCCTTATACAACAAGGCCAAATACGTGTTAATAGGAATCCACCTTATGTAAGTTTTGATTTTTGGTTTTGAATGTAAATGTAAAAGTTTATTAGTGAGTTTGTAAGGTGCAAGTAAATGGAACTGTGAGCATGGGAAACAAGATAGATAACACCACACACGGTGGTTATATTATATTATGAAATTATATATAAAAATGGGTCCACCAATGTCTAGCAAGATAACGTACCTGTTGTACTCTCTCTTCGCTCTGCCGAGGGTATGACACCGATCACCCTCCGCATGGCAAAAAAGCATATTTGATCGTATTAGAAACAAATCAACTGATTGTCACTACAAGTCATCGAACCGAGATTATATGACATAAATGTATGCGTAATTTGAGTCGATTCATTATGTTATTAACTTAAGGTTTCGTCATCCCCAAAGTTTTTAACTAATTCTGATTATGTGTTCCTATCAATTAGCTACTAATTTAAATCAATAAAATTATCTTTAAAAAATCAATTTTAATTAATTCCTAAAATCATATCTTATTAACATGTATCCTAAAGTCGTTAAATTTATATAAAAATACTTCCATTTTCATTTCTTTCAACAAATGTAAACTTTATTATAGAATTTAACACACATTTCGCATCAATCTAAAACCATTCGATAATAATAATAAAATAAAAATAAACATATAGATTGCATACCGTTTTTTTGAAGAACACGTACCTACGAGATTTCGCCTATATCTTAAATCCTCGATCTCTTCCTTCGCTATAGATCTAAAATCCTTTGATCTCTTCTTCTCCTTATCAAACTTTGACATATATAATTGCTTCGTGAATTGATGAAGAGTGCTTTTAACCGCATATGACGTTTTTCTCTATATAACTTATTGATAGGAGAAGAGGGCCAAGAATAATGTCAAAACTTATAACGTGTAATTCAATAAATGTTCATATAATAATTATATTTATTATAAATAACTGTTTCTTATAATAAATTATATTTATTATAATAACTCGTTTTATAATTATATTTATTATAATAACTGCTCATATAATAAATTATATTTATTATAAATAACCGTTTTATAATAAATTCTATTTATTATAATTTACTCCACTCCATTATGGGTAAATATCTTTATAATGCTTAAAGATATTAGTATTCTTTTTTAATTACAATAATAGGTTAGTGGGCCAACCACTAATTTGAATGTGGAAATAACATTCTCCCACTTCTGGCCCACTAAACCGATTATGAAACCATACGTGATCACGATTTCAATAAACTCAGCCAAGACACCAAAATCATATACCATAATATCAATCGCTTTAGATCATAAACGCGAAGTCATGCTGGCCATGACCATAATGTCATAAGCCTTCCATGCACCACACATCAATAATCCTTACTAACCCACCCATAATGCCAACAATTTCCTCGTAATTGCTCACGCACACCAGCTTATCAAACAATAAAACAGGTACCACTGAAAACAAGAATAAATGTAAACAATTTTAACACAAATTGTCAATTACATAACCAATTATTCATTATGGATTACCAAAAGGCCCATCCTCATAACATGTTCTAAATATGCCTTTGGAGGTAACTTTAGTTAATGGATCAAACAACCATGTTATCCCATTATTTTCAATTGACACTTGTTGTTTCGGACTCTTTAACAACTAAATACTTTAAATCCATGTGTTTCATCCACTAGAAAATTTTGTTATCTTAGAGAAGAAAACAAGCCATATGTTATCACACATTCTCAAGGGTTTAGGCAATGTAGCCGACAACACCAAGCCCCGAGACAAAATTCCGCAAACTATAAAGGCGACTTGAAGCTTCAAAACAAGCACAAACTCTGCCTATCAGGATGAAGCGCATTGATTGTTTTCACTTCACGAGATTGTTCCCATTTGCAAGATAAAGACAAATCCTCGGGTTGACTTTAAGCTATCGAGACAACCACCATAATCAGAATTCGAGTAACCAACAACCTCTAATTGTTCAGATCTTTATATGTGAGCATAACTTTGTCCCTTGTGGGGGCACCTCATCACTTTCTTTGCGCCAAAGGTTCGAACTCGGATCACTTTGGTATCTTCCTAATATACCTCCACAAAGAAAGCCGATATCCTGCCTTGTACATGTTTGAGCGCACATCAAACTCCCCATACCGATGCATAAGTGAATTTTCTTCATATTTCCGCTTCCCTTTCCATGTTATTCCTCAAGACATTTTACTTTCTAATTTAATACTTAATATAAAAATAATTCATGAACATGATCGAAGATATTAAATCTCTAAAACCCGATCAATATATCCTTTCGGGAGACAAACCTAGCACTCTCGAGATTCCATCCCTAAAGATCTCGATAATAACATAGTTCGCTTTCACCGCATATCAACCATATGAAAGTTTTTGTGAGAGATATTCCTTGGTTTCACCTAATAAAACCAAGATCACTGCTAGCAAGCAAAATACTTCATCCACATATTAAAAGATTTAAATATAAACTTAGTTCCCACTAACTTTCGATATATACACCGATCAACAATGTTCTCTTTTAACCAGAGCATGTAATGGTATTATTAAACTTAATATACCATCGTTGGAAGCTTCATTTAAGACCGTGAATGGATTTCTTTAATTTGGTAAACTAGGTGTTCATTTCCTTCGTGAACCCTTCTGTTGTTCCCAGCGTAGATATCTTTCATCCAAATTCCCATTTAAGAATGCAAGCACATCCATTTGATGTGTAACTCTAAATCAAAATGAGCTACAGCTATGATGATTCTGCTTAATCTTCTTGGAAACTGGGAATACTGTGGATCAATACCTTCATTTTGAGTGGAAACTTTCACATGTCCATTCTTAAATCGCTCGACATTGCCTTTAGCGCCGTGCTTTGTCTTAAAGACCATTTACAAACGATGGTTTTACAACTATTAGGCAATTCATTTATCCTGCATTAATCAAGCATGGGCCATAGATTTCAACTCTCTTCATTCATAGCTTCCATCCATTTACTAGAATCATCACTTTCCATGGCTTGTGAAAACGAAACCGGATCCTTCCTTATCCCAATATCAAAATCAGATTCCTGTAAATACACCACATAATCATCTGTAATGGCATGTCTCCTTTCTCTTTGAGATCTCCTCAAAGGTGCCGGTTGGCTCTACAACATTTTCAATGGCAATATTTTCTGATGGTAATGAACCAACTCTATTATGTTAGCCTATTTTCCTCAACTTGTCGAATGTGCCGAGGGTTGTATTAATTTCTTTTGGTAAAAGAGTAAGTGATATCCACTTATTTCTTCAACATCTACCTTTCGTTCATTACTCTACTAATTCCCCACCATTCTCTAAGAATTTGCATTACCGGCTTCAACTATTCAGACCGTGGTTAGACAATAAAATCTATACCTCTTTCGATGAGTCCGGATACCAATGAAATATCCGCATATCGCTCTTGAATCAAGCTTTTTTCATGTGGGTTATAGATTCGCTTCTCCGTCGACAACCCCCATATATGTATATGTCTCAAGTTAGGTTTCCTACCAGCCCATAACTCAAAGGAGTTTTTCGAACTCCGCCTCTTTACTAGGTAAACTCTCAAGATATACATCATGGCAGGTTTGACCCCACAATGGGGCCAGGTATGCAGAGTAACTCATCATGCTCCTAACCATTTCCATTAATGTGCGACATGGCTTTCAAGAATACCCATTCTCGCTGTATGCCTGCATTGTGTACCGAGCACTAATGCTATGCTTTTCAAGGAATTTGGAAAGGACCAGATTTTGTCCCATCATCACATCCACATAATATTCACCCGCCATCTGATCTCACAATTTTAATCTTTTTATCTAATTGTCTTCTTGACCTCTCGTTATGAACATCTCGAAGAGATGTCAATGGCCCGAGACTTTTCATGCATTAGATAAACATTACCATAACGAGATAGGATCATCTATGCTGCGATAAATATTTCTCTCCCCGTAAAACATGGAACAGAGAGTGGTCCACAAATATCCGTATGAATTCATATCTCAAGGAGCTCATTACTCTTGTGTCACCTTTCTTCGTATGTTTAGCTCGCTTTCCTTGGTTCAATTCCACGCATACATAAAATCAGTGAAGCCAAGATTTTGTAAAATTCCTTCCTTCACTAACTTCATTCTTTCCCCTAGAGATGTGCCTCTAGTCTTCTGTACAGCCAAGATTGAAGAATTTTCATTAATTGCCACCGCTTTTGAACCAACATTTGAATGCAATGGTTATTAAAGTTTGTGCACCATGATCAAGAAATTTATATAAACCATCACGTAAAATACCGTAACCAATCGTAATAGAATTTAACATCAAACTTAATTGTCCTGAACTGAATAAAACAGAATATCCAAGAGCATCTAACACAAGAAATCACCTAGAAATGCAAGGTAATATAAAAGTGTTTAAAAGATCCATCCGATGACCCGTCTCTAATAGTAAGCTTATAGGTACCAACAATACCACTCCAACCTCGAGACGCTTTCCCATATAGAGGAACTCACTTTCCTTGGTTTCTCGGTTAAAAAGGAATCCCCAGATTAAATTAGTCACATGAGCTACCTGCAATCAATCCACCAAGTATTTGAAGGAACTTCAAGAAGATTGGATTCATAACATACAAAAGAAAGATTTATACCTTCTTTTCGAATCCAAGCCGCTTGATACAGCCTCCTTCTTCACATGCCCTTTTCTTGCACAAAAGTAGCAACTCTACCGTGAATTTTCCATCATGACTCGCTACCTCCCAGTCCACTTTTCTTAGGTGGAAAGTTCTTTCCTTTTGAATTTCCCTTTCTTCTTCATGACTCCATGAGTTACAAAGAAGAAAGAAGATTATGTCCTTCTGCCTTAATCTCACTTCAGAGGTACTTTGATCGGGTGAGCTCATTCAAGTTCCACCATCCCTCGTTAGTATTATAGTGGATTTTGAATGGAGCAAATCAGATGGAAGTGGGAGCACAGACAAATCGTACCAAGAAGGACTCATCCTGCTACCCATGCCTAGTGCCGCTTTCGCAACCTCACCATGTTTAAATGTCGCGGAATACCTTCACCATCATATTCATGGTGGTCAATTCACCATCAATGTGCCTATGACTTTATCGCTATAAGCGAAGCGCCTCACCAGATTTCGAAATTCCAGGCAAACTTTGGCCAGGAGAGAGGTTCATATTATCGCGGCCAGTCATTCTCATAAACATCGATCGAATCGGCTGGATTCGGGCCTGTGCTTGATTGTTCCACGGCTCCTGAAAGTACCGCTATCCGTAGCCTTCGGAGGTTTTATCTGGCGTTAAAGCCAGTCAAGATCCAATACGCCAGCGAGAATCAACCCTTTCATACCCATCTTAAAAGTTCGACCCCAACAAAAAACAAATATTCCAGATGCAAGAGAGTGTAATGAAGCTGAACTGTAATAAAATAGAACAATGCTCACAATAAGGCCTCAAGTATAAAAATAGCAATGAACTATTGATATCATTAAGATTCTCCTTTGGGTGAATTTTAACATATCCAGCAGTTCACTGGAGGAGCTTAAAACACCTTTACTATTAAGGCCATTTATATGTTACCTTGGGTATCCATTTTACCTTTCTAAGCAACACAAAAATAAAAACCATAATTAATAATTAGCAGAAATTGACTCTCCTTCACATCTCATTCTCCCAATTATAAAGAGAATACAAGAATTTATAAGTCCCTTATTCCTTTATAATTTTATAACATACAAGTTCAGCTAATTTAGAAGCTTACTTTGGCAACTATCTAAATTAGTTAACCTTACATTTATAAATTGTTATTTGAATCTTTAATAATCATCTGATTCAATAATCAATCATAATAAAATAAAAGAAATCGACATTCATCAGATAATTTCACAAAGGTTCAAATCATAGGATATATGGACATCTTAAAGAGACTTCGGGCCATGTCAAATATGTGATAATGACAATCTACAATCAAATACGTGATTCATATTTCTTATTGGAGTTTAATCTCGCGTGGCAGCGCTGGAACACTTCGCACGGCGCCGAAATGGCTACCGGATCGACGCCAAACCAAATGGGCCACCGTCATTGATCCAAATTCAAGACAAATAAAAATCTTCCTTCGTTTGAAGATGGTCTTTTTTTTTTTATTATTCATTTTAGTGAGACGAATCAATCGTAGATAAATCTCAAAATTTAATCTTTATAAAACAATGATTCTGAATATTTAAATTCAATTTAGCTCTGATACCAATTGTAAACTTTAATACGGAAATTAACACACAATATTTCAGATCATCGAATTCAAACTCATCTCTGATAATAATAATAAATAAAAATAAAATGATATAGATTGTAGTAAACGTTTTCAAGAACACGCAGCCATGAGAGATTTCCCCCTTCGCCTTATAGATCTTAAATCCTGATCTTTCCCCTTCGCCTTATAGATCTTAAATCCTTGATCTCTTCTTCCTCTTATCAACCATATACTGCACTGTTTTCTCAGAATTGGATGGAAGAGCGCTCTGTGCCGCATATGAAGGGTTTCTATATATAACTTATCATAGAGAAGATGGCCAAGAATACATCGCTCAAAAACCGTTGCAAACGTAATTCGACACGTTTCATATAATAAATTATATTTATTATAAATAATCAGTTCTTGAATTATATTTATTATAAATAACCGTTCTTATAATAAATTATATTTATTTATAAATAATCAATTCATATAATAAATTATATTTATTATAAATAACCGTTCTTATAATAAATTCTATTTATTGTAATTTACCCACTCCATCAAGGGTAAATATCTTTATAACAGTTTAAAGATATTGGGTATTCTTTTAATTGGCTAAATACTAGGTTAGTGGGCCACCCACTTAATTTTAATGTGGAAATAACAACAAAAACATATAAAAAGCCTATCTAAGCTAATTCTTACTCTTCTTCTTCTTAATTTGATTCTTTAAATTATATCATGCGACGTGTCATAGAGCGAGACACTTCTTTAATAGTATGGCGGGTAACGCAAAAACTTTCATATTCATAAAGGGAATTAAAATTACAAATGTGCTTCAATCTTATGGTGGCCAAAGGAAAAACATGTATAATGTACAAACGAAACACCGTTCAGAGGCTATCGGCCTGATGTACAAATGAAACAACGGTTGTTACTATTTTTTAAAACCGTTATTGAAAATAATTTTTGAAAATATAAAAAACATTATTATAGGCCTCTAAAAGCTTTTTTGATTTTCTTTTGTTTTTCTTGTTTTTTTAAAAGAAAATAAAATAAAAGAAAACCAGTTTCCAAAAAAAGAGGGTAAGCAAAGGGACCTAACCTAAATCTCGAAACAACAAAATTTGGACTAGACATGGCCCGAATGTGGGGCGGCGTGATGATCCATGTTCTTGATCTACAAATCAATGTATGATTTGTAGGGCGCACCAGCGGGTAACAACTTACCACCCCCACCTTTGTCAAGTAAAACCGGGTTGGACATCTACGGAATCTTGAAATTGGTTGCCACGTGGTGCAGTGTTTCTCACTCCATCACCACACCGATCCAAATCCTCGGCACATGTACATCTCTTTGGCGTCATCTCCACCACGCAAGTCACCGGGACACGTGGGCGCCTCCAACAGATCCTCGTTTACATGATTACTTGCCCGGTGGCAACGCCAAGCTTCAGAGCTTCTCACGAATCCGCCTGGTTTTACCATCACGGTATCCTCAGATGGCGTGGAACTTGCCCTTATTTGGAACACCGCTGCACTCGTCACGCTCCATTTAACATGTCGAGCACCTCTGACCCTCGTCTTTTGCCACGTCATCGCCCTGCGCCGGACCTCGGTAGCGTTCTTCTCATCGTCGTGCCACCCGCAGCCACAACCGTTGGATCGAATCAGGCTTAGCGGCAGTAGTCGCATGCACGGGATGTAGCCGGCGCTCCGTGGCGAAGCGACATTGCTGCAACCTGAATTCCAGCGACTCCATGGGGATCGTAGCGCTGACCACCACCAGCTCAGGCGCCGACCAGCGCGTGGACCCGGTAGCCACGGTTCATCGGGGGTGGCGGCTTCGGACGTCCCGGGTCGGGTTAAAGCGTGATCCGGTAAGAATTCGCCGGCGGAATAGTTTTTTCGGATTCTGTTCGCGGCGGTGATTTAACCATCACGATGACGTTGGTGGAGACACCGGCGGATAAAATGGGGGAGTTGAAGATGGAACTTCCAGAGGGGGCAGACGGATGAAGCGGTGGGAAGACAGTTTGTATGGAGCGAATCGGACATTCTAAAGCGATGTCTTAGGAGACTGGAATCCAACTCCTCCATTTTACTGGCCCGAGTAGAACCAGGCTTGGAAGAAAAACAAGAGAGTAAGAGAGTGGATAATGCGAAGAGAGGTTTGAGGATGGTGTTTATATATATGTATATCCGAGAGTGGAGTGTTTTTGTCGTTTTCTGTCGAAATTTGACCAGGGGTTTCGTGGGAAAGTTCCTCGGAAGTGGGAAACTTCAACCTCGAATCGATTATAAACGTCGTTGTTCCTCGGACGCCCTCGTGTTAAGCTTTAAAAAGCAATGGGGTGTGTTGGTTGTATTATATGTTTTTCGTAAAGGTTTTTCATAAAAGTTTTTCTACATAATTACTATGTTTCTATTAAATGTATTGCAATTACTATGTTTCTATTAAATGTATTGCTCGTGAATCAATAAAATTATTTCATTTTCAATTTACCTATATATATATATATATATATATATATATATATATATATATCTATATATATATATATATAGATATAACTTGAAAAAAATGAAATAATTGTAAATTCTGTTTCAATACATTAATAAGCTTATAATATCAAACTAACTAAAAGCTGTGAAATTTGATGCAACATCCAAGTTAATAGCATAAAAATCAGCTCAAAGCTTACTTATTTAATAATTCTATAATGACTAGAATACATCTGATTCTAGTTCTACGGCATATTGACGACCATGATTTGATGTACTTATCCGATCAAATATGTTTTATCATAAGAAACGTCAATCGTTGTACCAAGACGACGTGTTTAAACGTCGTGTGATATGTTAATTATCACTTGTTATAGACCCTCTCATTTGGAGTCTTACGAAGTTTTTTCTTTTTTGGGAGGCAATTCCATATTGGAAATGATTAAGGAAGAGACACTTCTGTTTTCCTAAAAAAGGGTTTCTCTCCCTTGGTTTGAGATGAATAGAAGACCATAGGCCTCCCCTACCTCAGAGTAGGAGGCTTAAATGACCTTTAATTAAATATTTTTTAAATGATTAAGACATGATAATTTATTTAGGTCTCCCTATGAGTGGAGAGTGTTATTTGGTCTCAAAGTTTAAAGTTTTTTTTAAAGAAAATGATTTTGGGGGCAATCCCAATTTTGGAGGTGATCTCAACTTAGGAGGCGACTCGGCCTGAGGAGCTGCCCATCTAATAGATAAGTTTTCTTGACTTTCTTTTTATTTACAAATTCTTCTTCTACATAGTTATTTTTTAATTAATTACCTTGTATATATATTTAATTTATTATATATACAATAATAAATTCGTACTGTATACTATTAGGTAATATATATATTTAATTATTTATTACCTTGTATACTATTAGGTAATATACATCCAAATACAATAATACACCTATAATAGTAATTTAATTTATGTTAAACTCATGACTATATCTATGATAGATAGAATGTATTAATATTTAACAAAAGTTTTAAGACCTAATAACTACTAATTACTAAATTAATGACAACTCTTCTTAAATCCAACTAGAGGTGGCAAAATTGGCCCAACCCGATGAGTTAGCCCGGACCACCCGGAATTAAGGCCGGGTTGGGCCATTAAATTATTGGCCCAAAAAAAAAACGGGCCAAATTTGGCGACCCTGATATGGCTTCGGCAGAAGTATGGCTGGCCCACCACGTCTGCCCGAATTTTTGTCTTTAAAAGGCTATTTGACGTGATCGGAGTTTTTAAGGCGAAGGCTGGGAATTTGCTAGAATTTGGCAGCAAATCTGGGCCAATTTTGGCCAGGCCGATTTAGTATTGCTGATATTGACTCTAAACCCAACATCACTCATGTCATTTTAACGGTTTCATTGAATTACCTGATTGTGTATTAATAATTTGAAAAGCCACATTCTTACTAAAACAATAACAATCCAAAATTTATATTGAATAAAGTTTAATAGTAATAACTATTAAGTATTAAATTATTTGTTTTTTTAACATTGTGTGATGCCTGCAGGAGTTAAATCCTTACCCTTAGATTTAATTGACATACTCCACCATCAAGCTACAGGCTAGATTTATATTATAATTAAACTGTAACCTATTTACATTAAATACAGTGATTAAATTCTAATTTAATTTATTATGATTACTTGCATGAATATAATTTTTACATGCTTATAATATTATTCTTAAAAAAATTTATAGTTTCTTGCAATAATGTTAAGTGATGGATATAATTTTAGTTAATTAGGGAATAGGTGTATAAACAAAAGCAAGACATTTCAAAAAAGCAAGAGAAGAATACAAAACAAAGAGTTCAATCAAGGCGAGGGCACAGCACGTCAGGAATAGGTGAAACAAAATATTTATCGAGATTGCGAGTCGAGGGATCGGGACCAAGTCGTTGTAGGGTCAAGGAGATCCTCCACCCCAGTCGGAATGGTCATCTTCGCGAGATGGCTCGATCAACTCAGTGAAAATATAGAGAATCGAATACGAAGAACCAAAAAATTTCAAACTTTCAGAGATTCCTCTAAAAATCCAAAACACTCGTGAATGAATTTCAAATCACACCAATAAAAAAAAATTTCATACATTCGATAGAAAATTGAAAAAGCAAACTGAAAAAGAAGTAAAGAACCCCTAGATGCTGGATCTGAGATTTTGAAATCGAAAACCTAACTTACCTTTCCAAGCTGTGGCCAGCGCTGGAGTCAAAATGGAAACCTCAGAAGCCTAGGCTCGAATCCGCGGTCATCCATACTCGAAGCAAACTTGACCGAGTTCTAGCAAGCGGTTGGCGGGAGCGAGGTGCGATTCGGCGAGGCCGAGGTTCTTCTCCCTCTCTTCTTCTTCATCTTCTTCTTCATTTTTCATTTTTTCTACCCCCACTCACAAAATGATGTCGTTTCGTCTTTGTAGGACAAAAAACGGCGTCGTTTCATTTTTTTTTAAAAATAAATAAAACTCAAAGCAGCGTTATTGCATTGCAAGTCCAGCAGCGTCATTTTGTATAAAGATGTACACCCAAACGGCGCGTTTTAGACTCTGCCGTGGTCAAAGCGTGTAGTTTTGTTATATTGCATAAATTTTTAAAAAAAAATTATAATGGTTAAAACGACGTCGTTTTGGCTCTAGAAATGCCAAAACGAGGTCGTTTATTCTAAGCTATGTTAACAACTCTAAACCCTCAACCCCATTTTGCCATGCTTCCAAACAAAAATATTTTTTAACAAACTGTATTTAGCAACTTCTAATTAATTTTGAATTATAAGATTATGAATAAAATAAGAATAATAAATTAACAAAACCATAAATCATAATTTTGTAAATCATAAATATCTTTCACAAATGTTTCATTAATAATTTAAATAATGTTAAATACATAAAAAAAATATGTTTTAATAAAATTTAATTTTACTTAATAATATCTATTTTTCTAATAATTTATATAAAATTTTAATATTTTTTAAACATTTTAATCATTTTATTTTGCGTATCGGCCGATACCGCGACTTTGAATCATGGTCGTTGTAAGCCTTCTACAGCGCCTTCGCCACCCCGATCCTTTTCAGCTTCACATAAGGCTTCCTTTCGCTCCAATTCTTTTTGGTGGATGCTTTGAAGCTGGGCATGGCCTTCTCCATCTCAACCAGGTTTAGCCTCTAGCTTCATTGCCTTTCTAGTGTCTACCACCCAAGTTGCGTGCTCCATGAACAAAGTAGCACTTGACCCTCGCCTTCTTCAATTCTCTTTCAAGTTTGGGCACTCGAGATTCCGCCTACACTTGCAGGTACAGTGTAACGACCCGACCCAACCATGTAGATATTGTCGTTTCGGGCCCAAGATGCCCTCACGACTTTAAAACGCGTCTACAAGGTTGAAAAGGTATACTTATATAGTGTCAGGAATTTTCTCTCCTATCTGATGTGGGATGTGACAAACACCCCCTCATGCAGACACAACGTCCTCGTTGTGTCCCATGGGATTGCGGGGCCAAATGGAACAGATCCCTACATCGGGGTCGGGGATCGGCTCTGATACCATTTGTAACGACCCGGCTCAACCATGTAGATATTGTCCGCTTCGGGCCCAAGATGCCCTCACGGCTTTAAAACGCGTCTACAAGATTGAAAGGAGCCCATACTTACATAGTGCCAGGAAGTTTCTCCCCTATCCGATGTGGGTTAATGTAACAGCCAGGAATTTGTATAGGTATACGTTAGGGAAAATAATAATAACAGGAATTTATATAGGTATAAGTTACGGAAAATAATAATGACAGGAAGTTTTATAGGCATACGTTATGAAAATAATAATGATAATTGAATTAGACATTATGAAAATAATGATAATTCAATTAGACGTTATGAAAATAATAATGGTAATTCAATTAGTAATTGTTATTTTACTTTAATGAAAAGACGTTTATGAAAATAATAATGGTAATTGATTAGTGATTAATTAATTAATTTAATGAAAGGGCGTTATGAAAATAATAATGGTAATTCAATTAGTGATTAATTAATTAATTTAAAGAAGTAAAAAGGTAATTTTCTAATAGATACCTAGTATAAATTGGAATAAGAGAATGAAATCCGCCTCTATTCTTCTTTGAGTTTCTCTCTGGCTGGTAGAATTCTAGAGGACGTACGACTTTGGGATCTATGGTTTGAAGAATAAATTTCTCTAGGTAAGATTTTTCTTATTTTATTTTTCTAGATTTCTTTGATGTAAATTCTTTAATCTTCTTTCAGTTTAAATCAACCTTGAAGAAGTCAGATTTAGATTTCACTCTCGTTCCTTAAATAAATAAATAAATAAATAAATAAAATAAGGATTGGTGGTGTCATATTGAATTACTTTGAGTATGAGAATGAAAAAGTATTTAAGGATAATTTTTGATAGAAAATAATGATAAACAAATAGGATAAATTTAGAAATGGTTGGTCTGTATAAATATTTGTATTTGATAAGTATTTAAAGATATATGTATTTTGGCAAGTAAATATTTTATTAAGGATTGAGATTTTATTAGATAAGGAATATGATTAGAATAATTATTAAGCAATTATAGGAAATAAGATTCGTTAATAATACTTGTTGTCAAGTATGATAATTGTTAGGTAAAAAGGCTAGATGTGTATTGTGTAATAATATAATTTGTAAAATATTATTAATATTATTTCTTTCTAGTAAAAGATTTAGTTCGAATTAAAGGTATAAAAATAAATAAATTTTTAAAAATAAGATCGGAAGGAATATGAGTTTTATAAAATTTGTAAAACTACCTAATTCAAATAGATTATCATTTGAGCAGTTGTAAATATGTTTGAAATTGAACAAAAAATAATATAATTGTTAAGAATATCAAATTAGGAAAGTTTTAAGAATAAATAAGTAATGATAGTAGTTCTTCCTTATTATTTTAGGAGAAATATTTCATTGAGTGAGAATTCTTGCCAGTTATCATGAAAGCTTTTGAGTCTTTCGCTTTGAGGTAAGGGATATTAATTGATTTTTAAAAAAGAAAATTGTTTGTGTTTATTTCATTTTATGAGAATGAAAATTGTTTTAACTAAATTATTTATAATCTTGGTTTATGAAAAGTTTTACTTGTTTTATTTATTTGATTATCCATGGATCAAAAAAGTAGTTTTGTAATATTGTACTTTTGAAATTTGTTTTGTTTACGAAAGAAAATATGGAGATATGATGTTTTGTAATTTGAACTTTTGAATGAAATATTTAACTCTGGTTAGTTCGGCCATGTAAATGGGAATAATAGTTGACACTATTTGGCCTTTGTCAACGGGATAAATAGTTGTATTTATTCGGTAGATTTGTCGACCGGCCATTGTCAACGGGATATATCAGTTGACGCTCGTTTTCTTGGTGGGAAATGTAGGTGGTTAAACCTCTAGAGGTTTGGTTAGGAGTTCTTAATCTTAGTAATGTTTGGTTCCGTCCATAGGAACAATTTGCGACTATGCCCATTTGAAAGTCCCACATAGCGGGCACCAGTGTGTTTGATGACGGAGAAAAATATACTAAAATATATTTGATTTTGGATTTGATATGAAAGTGTTTGAATCGTTTGATGAGTGTTTGGATCACATTTGATATGAGAGTGATTTGAAATGGATGAAATGTTTGAAGAGTATATTTTGTTAATGTTCCAACTTATTTTTGAATCAAAAGTTTTGAAGAAAAGCATCTCTATTATTATATGATTGAAAACTTTTTGATCCATGAAAATGTATTAGTATTTCTTATTGGGCTTTGAGCTCACCCTTTATTCTTTTTAAAATTTTTCAGGTACCCTTAGTTCAGGCGAGGAGTGACGATTAGGACGGGAAATTGGTTTATTAGAATATTTGTTTAAACTTCTCTTGGGACATTGTTTAGATGTTAAAGTTTAGTTATGTTTACAAATATTTGAGTTTGAAGTTACTTGGATAAGTATACATGGGTTGATGTATTGGTTTCTTAAAATTGATATTTGAGGATTTAAAAAGTTGCATATTTACTCTGAACAAGTGATTGGTAATTGGACAAAAAATCCAAAGGTTAGTGTCGTTTCACACTTCAAACCTTCAAGCTGAAGGCTTGAGGGTGTGAATTGACAATCATGCCCCTAAGGTGGGTTTTGGGGTGTGACACAGAGCCTAGGTCATGTCCCATAGAGCAAAAAGCCGGCTGAATTTTGGATGAGAATATGGTTGTTTTTTATTGGTGAATTATCTATTAATTAAATTTTAGTGTGCTTACATTTTATAATATTATTTTTTTCAATCGTTTTCTTTTTTGGCATGTTATTCTCTTTCATGATTCAATTAATTTATTAGGAAAATAAAATAATCTATAAAATATTCATTAGATAGAAAATGAAAAAAAATATGCGCATAACATTCAATTTGAAAAAACCTAAGAAAGAAACAAAAACAAAAAAGTCTTGTTGTACATGTCCCCCATTTTTAGTTTAAAAACAAATAAAAGTAATAAAACCATTTCTTGGCAATCACTTGAGTCCCCATACGCAATAAGCAAAGGTAAGTTCGAAGCTTTTTGTAAAACATTTCTGAACATATTTTCATACCCGATGAGAGTTCTCTCTCTTTGTTTGCTTAGTGCGAGTTTGTGAATGGTATTTTATTACTTTTATTTATTTTGTTGTTTTAAACTAAAAATGGGGGACTGTGAGACTTTTTTCTCTTTGGTTTTCAAGGTGAGCTACTATGCATCTTCATTCTATCTAATAGTATTTTATAGAATGACACATATTCCTAACAAATTATTGAATCATGAAATATTTGCCAAGCAGTGAAAAAATAATATTATAAAAATATAACACACTAAAGCAATTAATAGACAATTCACTAATAAAAAACAACCATATTCTCACTATAACCTTCTCCACTTGAAATTTGTAGTAGGTAAGTGCAGAGACACCAAATCATAGCGATAAGAAAATAGCGCAACATTCCAAGAAAAATCTATAACTCAAAGCAGGAAATGTATTGTAGACCATTTTGTAGGGAGTAGCACCTCCCACCATCTCCTTCACCGCCTGTACGACCTCTCCACCAAATACATCCTCTAACGAGGAGAAAGCACCAGTAGTTGGCTCCTCCATTATGGTCTCCTTGTACAGGGATCGATCGAATATCTGATTCAAGACATGGCGGTAGTCGGCCACACTTTGAAGAGTTCCATATGATCTTCAGCCTTCCTTGCCCTTAGCGATCCCTTACATTATGCCCAGAGCTACCAACGATTCTTGTGAAACTCCAAAATGCTTGGGATGGGCTTATTCTCGAGGAGAAGCAGTTGCGCGCCAAGTTCCTTAGTGGGACCTCAAGCCCTTTTGGCTCGGCACGCACCTATCGAGGCCATTGTAACACTAAATTATACCCTCATAGTTTTAGTACGTGTTTAGGATATAATAAAGTTAAATTTAGATTTTCGAGAATTTAAATACTAAATAGTGAAAGTTCAATTGATAAAATGTCATAATAAGGATTTAAAGGTCATTATATAAAAAGAATATATGTTAAAGTAAGAATTGTGATAAACTAGAATTGCAAATAGAATGAAACGAAGGACCTAAATGTAAGGGGTGAAATTTGACTCAACTAGATAAGACCAAAAATTGGTCTATGGATTGTGGGGAAGATATTTTCTCATTTTTAGGAGAAAAGGGCTAAGGTTGCAATGGAGAAGAAGAGCCAACTTTGGTTTGCTTGTTCTCCATTTATTCAAATTTCTTTTGGTTCGAGGGGCGAGGAGAAGAAGAGGAAAAAGAAGAAAATCGAGATATGGAGCCTCCTGAGCCCTGCTTGTTTATGGGTTGTTAGGAAAAACCTAACTTCCATTATGAAAATGTGTTGGTTGATTTTTGTGGGCTTAAAGTAGTTTTAGTTGGTTCAAGTCAAGTTTAGGAGTTGTTTTTTTTTTTTTTATGTGTTTTGGGTTTTAGGTTTTGGTTGGAAATTTCAGGTGAAAACGACGAACCTATCGGTTAAAAAATTGTAGTGAGCATTGGTCTTGAAGAGTTGGTATTGGTACTCAAAGTTGTTTTGGTCGGAGGATATTGGTACCAATATTGAAAGTTGAGTACCAGTACTGAAGCTATTTTTTAGTCCAGAGGGTGTTGAATACGGTCTTTGAAGTGGGAATTAAATGCATAAATTGTTAAGGTCCTAGTCACAGGTCCTATGACCACATTTTGTTATTCTTAGTTAATTCTTAATGAAAGGAATCGATACATATATAAAAGTTATATGAAAAATGTTTTGTACCACCAAGTCGTTGAAAACATGTTCTTTATCGCTGATAACGTGTATTAAGAACAAAATAACAAGCTCGAAACACATATAATTGTATGCTTATCGAGCCGGATATTGAATGAATAGGCACGTCGATCGGTCACGACACTTTCACGTATGCTGGACACCTGCATTGTGACGGAGACATGTCTGTTGCGGTGTGATAACCTCACATAGTGCTACGACACTTCTATTACGTGGGCAAGCCGTCTTTTTTTCAAGTGGCGAAAAACACGCCGTGCTCTGACACACCGATGCGTGGCAAGCACGTCTCTAATCGTCTTGTATCGTACCTTTGAGTACCTGGCCATTAACAACGTCCTCTCATTCATTATTCTTGGTCTATACGAACAGAAACATTTATATGATAAGAATATAAATAATAAATAATTAGAAAGCATAAGTAATCAGTTTTGCTATGTTCTGTATTGTACCTATGGGTACCCTCTGTCTGAATTTATGGAGTGCGAACGCCTACGGGAGATGTAAACTGTGATAAGAATTAGGTTATCACGTAAGCTTTGACATATGTATGTTATATATCGTGTAATTGTGGACCACTTCAAGTGGTCATATATTATTAGTTTTGAATAAGCTATAAACTTATACAGTATTTCATCACGTGTGGGGTACTAAAGGGACCTCCAGATGCATTGACATGGAAGCGGGGCCAACAATGATAAAAAGTCCACTGATGTAGGTTTGATTTTTGGTTTTGGAATGTAAATATAAAAGTTTTTGTATTAGTGGAGTTTGTGTAAATACAAGTAAATTGGACTCATACATGTATATACAGGACATTTAAACACTATTACTGTGGTTGTATTATATTATGAAATTATATATAAAATGAGTCCTGATGTGAAAAGGATTAAGAGGAATATAGATGCAGGCACGACTTTTAATTCCCACACCCTCCAGATGGCAAAGCATATTTGATAAAACAGAGAAAACAAATCAAATCTTGATTGTCGATATGTCATAGAATCGAAGATTATATGATTATCAAATATATGTAGACTTTGAGTCGATTCATTATGTTATTAACTTGAATTCTTCATCATCGTCGAAAATTTTTAACAAATTTGATTATGTGTTTCTATCGAATGTATTGCTAGTTTGAATCAATAAAATTATCTCTTTTAGAAAAAAAAATCAATTTGTTAATTAATTCCTAAAGTCATATCTTATTAACATGTATCCGAAAGCTCTTAAATTTAATATAAAAATACTTCCATTTTCATTTCTTTTCAACAAAAATTTATAAAAAGCCTATCTAAGCTAATTCTTTCTCTTCTTAATTTGATTCTTTTAAATATATCATGCAACGTGTCATAGAGGCAAGGACACTTCTTTAATAGTATGGCGAGTAATGCAAAAACTTTCATATTCATAAAAATTAAAATTACAAATGCTTCAATCTTATGGTGACCAAAAAGGAAAAACATGTACAATGTACAAACGAAACACCGTTCGAGGCTATCGGCTTTGATGTGATCATACAAATGAAACACTTAAGTATTACTATTTTTTAAGCAGATTGTCGAAAATCATTTTGAAAAATATAAAAACATTTTAGGTCTCTAAGCTTTTCTGATTTTCTTGTTTTCTTGAATTTTTAAAATAAAGAAAACCGAGTTTCGAAAAGGGTAAGCAAAGGACCTAACTTTAAATCTCAGAGCAACAAGCCCAGGGTGGACATGGCAGAATATTGGACGGCGGCATCAGCCTTGTCCACGTTCTTGATCCTAAATCCGATTGTGTATGTATGATTTGTAGGCGCACCAGCGATCAACAACTTACCACCGTCTTGTCGAAGTATTGAGCAGATTGGACACATATGTTGGAATCTTGAAATTGGTTGCCGCGTGGCGCCACTGTTTCTCCTCCATCACCACCAAGTCACGTCCTCGGCACATGTACATCTTCGCATCATCTCCCACCCGCATGAGTCCTCGGGACACGTGGACGCCTCCAACGATCCTCGTTTACATGGTCCCACTTTACTTGGTGGCAACATCAAAAGCAGACTCTCGAATCCACCACAGTTTGCATGCGGTATCCTCAGATGACGCGTGGAACTTGCCATGACCCCAGTACCACTTTGCGCGTCCGCTCCATTGCCATGTCGGGCACTGCGGCCACTCGTCTTTACCCACATCATACGCATGAACCTCAAGCGCGTTCTTCTCATCCACGATGGCGTTGGTGAGTGACAGAAGCAGTTCTGGCGGCCGGATAAAATGGGGAGTTGAAGATGGAAGTTCGGAGGGGCGAGACCGGATGGGACGGTGGGAAGGTGGTTGTATGGGAGACGAATCAGACATTCTAAGGCAATGTCTTACGGGAGACACAGAATCAACTTCTCCATTTTATATTAACTGAAGTAGAACTAGGCTTGGAAGAAAAACAAGAGAGTAAGAGAGTGGATAATGCGAAGAGAGGTTTGAGGATGGTGTTTATATATATATATATATGTATATCCGAGAGTGGAAAAAAAAATATTCATAAATTGGTGGGGCCTAGTTGTGTGAATTTGAAAAAAAAATAGAAAAATAAAAGTGGAAAATGGCCTATTTGTTAGAAGGATTTCAATATTCATACATTGGTGGGTGAAATTAAGCGGGTAAACATACCCATGAAATAAACCTTAAATTATCATAAAATTTGCAAATAACACACACACATGAGATTAACATAAAATTAGCAAAAATGTATGCACGTGGCGCCCGATCAGGGGTGTCCGTTGTGACCAAATCGGCAGCGAGCTCTACGTATGCTCATGTAAGCTGAGGCATGTACATGTCTAAAAATGGCCACTTGGGCCTACATCCCTACTCATGAAAATGTACATTTTATACAAATGGGTCTCTTGCCCGAGGTACAAAATACAGAAAAATACAAGATAAGGCCATCTTGGCGTTTCTTCACCTCTAAGGCCGAGGGCGTTCTATCCCCAGCGTGTCTTCGGTACCACAAAAAATAGTCACGGCGGAAGGTGAAGCCAACCCGATGGTGGAATTTCCCTACTTGGGTTACTCCGCTTCTAAGTGCAATGCAATGCTTTTACGTTGACACGTCGCCCCAATATATCGAGCATGCGTATATTAACAAAGTAAAATCCATACATCATGTTATTCGAGTTTATAATAATAATAAAGCTTGGGCTACAGCGTAAAATTTGAGCGTATCCGGCCGGTTCGTCTTGAGCGACCCGATTTCCGCAATCAGCGTGTTATTCGCGTAAGCGGCCAATATGCTTTGTCGCTCGTCACAAGCGGTCGGTGAACTCATCCAAACCACCGGATTTGTTAGCTCAAATTTAAATCTTTTGGAGGCAGGGAAATCCACTGACCGTCAGGCTCGTAATCGTAATTCTGAGGCCGTGCGAAGTAAAACAAGTAGGAGAAAAACCCTACCTTCTCGGAGTTTGTGAAACTCCCACAATCAAGTACTCACGTAGCCCTCGACTTGTGGGCCGACTGCTCTTCTTGGCCCAGACGGCCAAGTGGTCCGTCGTCGTGAGTCTTAAACCGGACTTTCTCTCTGCAAACCCCCATCTCCGACCCTTTGCCGAGTCCAAAGAACCGACCCGAGAAGAGAAAATGAAGTGGAGAAGATGATGTCTTCTCTTAAAGTCTAGGTTGCCCCTCACTTCTTCTCTTTTCTCTTTTCTTCTTTTTTTCCTTTTTAGTTCTTTCTTTTCTGCTTTCGTTTATAGATTTCTCATATTTTTGGAGGCGTTGACCAATATGGGTCAAAGGAGAAGCTTAAATCCACGCTTAAAGACGATTGTGTGGTATCAATTCCAGTCTTTTTCTTTTAATTTAATTTCTTAACATGACGTAAATGCTCTTACGTGTTTGATGTGAGCCATGGATCTCTCTTGGTGCCATGTGTGCATCGCGAGGACATCTGAATGGTTGGCATTTAGTGCTCCTCACGTGTGACTATCTAATCCTGCCATTTGGCGTCCGCTACGCTGTGGTAGTGTTAGGCCTTGCGCCTCGAGCGTGAATTTCGGCAGCTCGGAGTCCGTGAGAATTGACGTGGTAAATTTGAATTTGAGGCGATTGGCTGGTGAAGTCAGTTTAGGTCATCAGAATCTGAAAAATTGGGATTTCAGCGTAAATTCTTATTTTATCGGCCGTTAGAAATGGATTTTTAAAGTACCATGATCTTTAAACAAACTAGCAAAATAAACACACCCATTAAATTAGCAGCGTCCAAATCATTTAAATATACACATGCCTAAAAGAGCATAAAGTTAGCAAAATAAATACATGCATAAAAAAATTAGCAAAAGCCAAATTAGCAATAAGGGAAAATCATGTGTGTGATAGTATGTGGAAAATCGCGTGTGATAGCAATAAGGGAAAACTTTTACATTTACATTGCTAACTTTATGCTCTTTTAGGCATGTATATATTTAAATGATTTGGACGCTGCAAATTTAATGTGTGTGTTTATTTTGCTAGTTTGTTTGGGCATACATTTTTGCTAATTTTATGCTAATCTCATGTGTGTGTTATTTTGCAAATTTTATGATAATTTAAGGCTTATTTCATGGGTATGTTTACCCGCTAGCTTCACCCCACCAATGTATGAATATTGAAATCCTCCTAACAAATAGGCCATTTTCCACTTTTATTTTATTTTTTATTTTTCTATTTTTTTTTCAAATTCACACAACTAGGCCCCACCAATTTATGATTTTTTTTTTCCACTCTCGGATATACATATATATATAAACACCATCCTCAAACCTCTCTTCGCATTATCCACTCTCTTACTCTCTTGTTTTTCTTCCAAGCCTAGTTCTACTTCAGTTAATATAAAATGGAGGAGTTGATTCCAGGTCTCCCAGAAGACATTGCCTTAGAATGTCTGATTCGTCTCCCATATCTATGATAGTAATTTAATTTATGTTAAACTCATGACTATATCTATGATAGATAGAATGTATTAATATTTAACAAAAGTTTTAAGACCTAATAACTACTAATTACTAAATTAATGACAACTCTTCTTAAACCCAACTAGAGGTGGCAAAATTGGCTCGACCCGATGAGCTAGCTTGATCCACCCGGAATTAGGGTCGGGTTGAAGTGATTAAATTATTAGTACAGCCGATGAAATTGGTCAGGCTAATATGTTTCGGCCAGTATCTTTGTGACCCGATTGAATTTTTGTCTTTAAGGCTATTTGGCGCCTGATCCAGGATTTTAGGGCGAATTTGGGGCTGTAATTACTATGAAAAATCGGGCGATTTGGCACGATCGGTCTGACTGACGCGTGTTGGCGACCGTGACACAGCCCTGGGTGCCAGCTCTAAACCCAACATCACTCATGTCATTTTAAGGGTTTCATTGAATTACCTGATTGTGTATTAATAATTTGAAAAGCCACATTCTTACTAAAACAATAACAATCCAAAATTTATATTGAATAAAGTTTAATAGTAATAACTATTAAGTATTAAATTATTTGTTTTTTTAATATTGTGTATTAATCATTGATTTTTACGTTTGGTATGAGAGTAGGTAAGCTCTATCTTATATCATTTTTTGGTTTAAAATGCTTTATTGAATCGTACATGTTCATAGAAGATTGTGTTTTTGCATCAATTGATGTAAATTACAGTAAGAAATCATTAGCAAATAGTTTATGGGTTTTTTCTTCCCTTTTGAACTTGGATTATACAAAATAAAAAATAAAAACTGGTTTTTCTCAGTAAAAAACGAGTTTTACCGGAAGATGAAGAATGAATGATGTCTTTATGTATGTGATGCCCAGAAAATGAAAATTTTGAGTAATTACTTAACAGGTTACTAAAATATTTAGATAAAAATAAATTTACAAAAAAAAAAAAAACAGACAAATAAAGGGAACCATTTTATGTCGGCTGAAGGTTGAAGAAGATGGATTATTCTTGGGCCACGTTTGGGCCCTAATATATATATATATATTTTAAATAGATGGCTTCTCGTACAGGCTTTTTTTTTGAGGCCATGATGGGCATTTAAGGTAAGGCTACCCACCTGTTTGGCTGTTTGGCTGCAGGGTATCCAGCACTCATCCCCGTTTGGCTGCAAGGATGGACAGCATCCTATTTGGGATAGTATATCTGGCTTCAGGATAGCTGTTTGGGATAGGATATCCAGGATTCAAAATTTGATAAAAAGGGTTATCTAATCTAATTTAAAAGTTAAAGGAAAATGTGATGCCTGCAGGAGTTGAATCCTTACCCTTAGATTTAATTGACACATACTCCACCATCAAGCTACAGGCTAGATTTACATTATAATTAAACTGTAACCTATTTTACATTAAAATACAGTGATTAAATTCCTAATTTAATTTATTATGATTACTTGCATGAATATAATTTTTACATGCTTATAATATTATTCTTAAAAAAATTTATAGTTTCTTGCAATAATGTTAAGTGATGGATATAATTTTAGTTAATTAGGGAATAGGTGTATAAACAAAAGCAAGACATTTCAAAAAAGCAAGAGAAGAATACAAAACAAAGAGTTCAATCAAGGGAGGGCACAACCTGTCCGAATAGGTGAAACAACCGTCAAAGGATCCAGGACCAAGTCAGCTGTAGGGTCCAAAGGGAGATCCTCCACCCCAGTCGGAATGGTCATCCTAAAGCCATCTCCGCCTTTGGGCATCACTCGTACTTACTCCATGCTGGTGCAGGTAGTCTCAGGATCCCTCCCCTTCGAAACATTTTCGGGAGCATCTCCCCTCCTGCTCCTTCTTAGCCAACGAATACCCGAGCTGATAGCACGCCTCAAACTGTGCTTGGTCTCATGTCGGAAGCATGTCGTTGTCAGGGTTCAAAAAATCGGTTGAGTCCGGTACGACTCAGCAGATTCTACTGCATTTCGTTGCTTTCGCGTCAATGCAGGCACGGATCTGAGACTATAAGTGGATGAGTTAAAACTGGAAAAGCCGATGGATTTCAGCCCAGGGATCGTGAATGGACTCGATCAACTCGGTGAAAATATAGAATCGAATCTTAGAGAGCAAAAAAATTTCAAACTTTTAAGTACATTTGGTTAAAGAAAATTTTATTTCTATCAAGGAATTCGAGAATATGAGAATTTTGATGTGGTTTAATCTTTAGTTTTCGTTTAGAAAATACGTTTAGTCGTGGATTTGGGTTGGAAAAGAATAAAGGAATAAGAAAATCACGTTTTGTAAAACCATTTTTAACGAAAATGAGATATAAAATGTTGAAAATAAAAATCACTTTGTTTTGATTTAATTGAAAACAAAAGAGCTTTCAGCAACGGTTTGGTCGTATATAAAATATTGAAAATAGTGAATTCATTTTCTTTGTTTTCAAATTTTGTTTTTGTCTGATGCAAGTAACTAAGCGATGTTTTCCTTGTTTGAAAAGTTTGAATAAGAGAAAACGAGAAAATTTTACCTCTGCAAGCAAGGCCTTAGGAATTCTCTAAAAATCCAAAACACTCGTGAATGAATTTCAAATCACACCAATAAAAAAAAAATTTCATACATTCGATAGAAAATTTAAAAAGCAAACTGAAAAAGAAGTAAAGAACCCCTAGATGCTGGATTTGAGATTTTGAAATCGAAAACCTAACTTACCTTTCCAAGCTCGCCGACCGCCGCTAGGTCCAAAATGGAAAAACCTCAAAGCCCAGGCTCCAGATCCCGGTCATCGAACTCGAGGCACGCCGACTTGAGGTTCGAGCAAGAGTAGTTGAAGCGGGAGTAGGTGCGATTCGAAAGTAGGGTTCTTCTCCTCTCTTATGCCCAAATGCTGCCTTCGTTTTCATTTTTACTTGACTACAAAAACAAAGGTTCCTCTTTTAAGGCTGCCCCACTCACAAAATGATGTCGTTTCGTCTTTATGGGACAAAAAACGACGTCATTTCATTTTTTTTAAATAAAAGCTGGCAGCGTTATTTGGGGCTGCAGAGTCAGCGGCGTCATTTTGTATAAGTTGGCACTTACCCAAACGACGCCGTTTTAGACTCTCGTAGTCCAAAACGATGTCGTTTTAGTATATTTGCATAATTTAAAAAAAAAATTATAATGGTTAAAAAAGCATGACGTTGTTTGGCTCACAGAGTACCAAAGCGGCGTTGTTTAACCTAAATGTATTTAGCAACTCTAAACCCTCCAACCCCATTTTTGCCATGCTTCCAAACAAAAAATATTTTTAACAAACTGTATTTAGCAACTTCTAATTAATTTCGAATTATAAGATTATGAATAAAATAAGAATAATAAATTAACAAAACCATAAATCATAATTTTGTAAATCATAAATATCTTTCACTAAATGTTTCATTAATTATTTAAATAATGTTAAATACATAAAAAAATATGTTTTAATAAATTTTCATTTTACTTAATTATATCTATTTTTCCTAATAATTTATATAAGAAATTTTAATATTTTTTAAAACATTTTTAATCATTTTATTTTGCGTATCGGCCGATACCGCGACTTTGAATCATGGTCGTTGTAAGCCTTCTACAGCTCCTTCGCCACTCGATCCTTTTCAGCTTCACATAAGGCTTCCTTTCGCTCTAATTCTTTTTGGTGGATGCTTTGAAGCTGGGCATGGCCTTCTCCATCTCGACCAAGTTTAGCCTCTAGCTTCATTGCCTTTCTAGTGTCTACCACCAAAGTTGCGTGCTCCATGAACAAAGTAGCATGACTCGCCTTCTTCAATTCTCTTTCAAGTTTGGGCTTTCGGTCGCTACCTTGCTCAAATCGCAGTGCGACCAATGACCATGAAGATATTGTTCACCGTTTGGACTGAGAGATGCCCTCACGGCATTAAGCGCGTCTCTGATGTTGAGGGCGTACTTATATAGTGTCGAGTTCTCACTATCAGGTGTGAGGATGAGCCAAACACCCCTCATGCGGAACCTGAAAGTCCTCGTTGTGTCCCATGGGATTGCGGGGCCAAATGGAACAGATCCCCACATCGGGGTCGAGAGATCGGCTGATACCATTTATGCTGTGACCGTGACCATGTAGATATTATTAAAGCCGTGCCCAGAGATCTTGCAGAAGCACAAAACTCGTCTGAGGTTGAAAGGAGCCCATGCTTATATAGTGCAGGGAAGTTTCTCCTATCCCAGATGTGGTTTAATGTGATGAAAATTTGTATAGGTATAAGTTAGGGAAAATAATAATGACAAGAATTTGTATGGGAGCAAGTTAAAATAATAATGACAAAGAGTTTTATAGGCATACGTTATGAAAATAATAATGATAATTGAATTAGACATTATGGAAATAATGATAATTCAATTAGACGTTATGAAAATAATAATAGTAATTCAATTAGTAATTAATTAATTACTTTAATGAAAAGACGTTATGAAAATAATAATGGTAATTAAATTAGTAATTAATTAATTACCTTAATGAAAGGACGTTATGAAAATAATAATGGTAATTCAATTGGTGATTAATTAATTAATTTAATGAAAGAGGGGTAAAAAGGTAATTTTCCTAATAGATACCCTAGTATAAATTGGAATAAGAGAAGGAAATCGCTCTGTGCTTGCTTTGAGTTTCTCTGCAATTTGGTAATTCTAGGACGTATTGAAGAAATAAATTTACAGATAAGATCTTCCCTTATTTTCTTTCTAGATTTCTTTGATGTAAGTGCTTTAATGTACTTTCAGTTTAAATCAACCACGAAGAGTCGGATTTGGAGTTCACTCTCGTTTCCTTAAAAAATAAATTAAAAAATAAATAAAATAAGGATTTGTGGTGTCATATTGAATTACTTTGAGTATGAGAATGAAAAAGTATTTAAGGATAATTTTTTAAAGAAAATAATGATAAACAAATAGGATAAATTTGAAAAGGATGAATTCTGTATAAATATTTGTATTTGATAAGTATTTAAATATATATGTATTTTGGCAAGTAAATATTTTATTAAGGATTGAGATTTTATTAGATAAGGAATATGATTAGAATAATTATTTAGCAATTATAGGAAATAAGATTCGTTAATAATACTTGTTGTCAATTATAATAATTGTTAGGTAAAAAGGCTAGATGTGTATTGTGTAATAATATAATTTGTAAAATATTATTAATATTATTTCTTTCTAGTAAAAGATTTAGTTCGGATTAAGAGCATAAAAATAAATAAATTATTAAAATAAGATCCGAAAGGAAAATGAGTTTTATAAAATTTGTAAAACTACCTAATTCAAATAGTTATCATTTGAACAGTTGTAAATATGTTTGAGGTCAACAAAAATAATATAATTGTTAAGAATATCAAAATTAGGAAAGTTTGGAATAAATAGTATGGTAGTTATTCCTTATTATTTTAGGAGAAATATTTCGTTGACGTGAAATTCTTGGTTAAGCTCATGAAGGCTTTTTTGAGTCTTTCAGCTGAAGGTAAGGGATATTAATGCAGATTTTTAAAAAGAAAATTGTTTGTGTTTACTTCATTTGAGGATGAAAATTGTTTTAACTAAATTATATATAATATTGGTTTATGAAAAGTTTTACTTGTTTTATTTATTTGATTATCCATGGATCAAAAAAGTAGTTTTATAATATTGTACTTTTGAGATTTGTTTTGTTTACGAAAGAAAATATGGAGATATGATGTTTTGTAATTTGAACTTTTGAATTAAATATTTGACTCACAGTTAGTTCGTATTTTTATCCGCGAGAATAATAATTTGACCTTCTTGCCCTTAATCAGCGGGATATAATAGTTGACACTATTCGGCCCGCTTGTCAGCGGGATATAATAATTTAGCCTTTACATTTTCTTGGTGGGAAATGTAATTGATTGAACCTAGCCTTTAGGGGTTTGGTTGGAGAGACTACTTAATCTTGTAGTGTTTGGATTAGTCAAAAGTAAAATGAACATTGATTTAACATTTAGTACTTGTTGATCCCACATATTGGGCACCATTTGATGTTGATGTGTAGAAAAATATATTTAAAATATATTTTATTTTGGATTTGATATGAAAGTGTTTGAATCGAAATTTGATATGAAATTGCTTGGATCACATTTGATATGAAATTGATTTGAAATGTATGTGAGAATGTTTTGAAGTATATTTTGTTAATGTTCCAACTTATTTTTGAATCAAAAGTTTTGATGAAAAACATCTCCTATTTATTATATGATTGAAAACCTTTTGATCCATGAAAATGTATTAGTATTTCTTATTGGGCACAGAGGCTCTGCTATTCTTTTTAAAAATTTTGAGTGCACCCTTAGTTCGAGGCGGAGTGTGGTTAGGACGGGAAATTGGTTTATTAGAATATTTGTTTAAACTTCTCTTGGGACATTGTTTAGATGTTAAAGTTTAGTTATGTTTACAAATATTTGAGTTTGAAGTTACTTGGATAAGTATACATGGGTTGATGTATTGGTTTCTTAAAATTGATATTTGAGGATTTAAAAAGTTGCATATTTACTCTGAACAGGTGATTGGTAATTGGACAAAAAATCCAAAGGTTAGTGTCGTTTCACATGAGCCGGTGAAGGCTTGAGGTGTGGTGACAATCATACCTAAGGGTGGGTTTGGGGGCTTGGCCAGAGCCTAGGTCATGTCCCATAGAGCAAAAAGCCGGCTGAATTTTGGATGAGAATATGGTTGATTTTTATTGGTGAATTATCTATTAATTAAATTTTAGTGTGCTTACATTTTATAATATTATTTTTTTCAATCGTTTTCTTTTTGTTATTCTCTTTCATGATTCAATTAATTTATTAGAAAATAAAATAATCCTATAAAAATATTCATTAGATAGAAAATGAAAAAAATTATCACGCATAACATTCAATTTGAAACACAAGAAAGAACAAAACAAAAAAGACTTGTTGTACATGTCCCCATTTTTAGTTTAAAACAAATAAAGTAGCCAGAAACCATTTCTTGGCAACCCTTTGAGTCCCCATACGCAATAAGCAAGGTAAGTTCAGCTTTTTTTGTAAAACATTTCCTGAACATATTTTCATGCCAGTAGAGTTCTCTCTCTTTGTTTGCTTGGTACTGAGTTTGTGAAGTAATTATTTTATTACTTTTATTTATTTTATTTGTTTTTAAACTAAAAATGGGAACGTCTTCTAATGAGACTTTTTCTTTCTTTAGTTTTCAAATTAAGATACTATCTTATCTTTTCATTTCTATCTAATGAATATTTATAGAGTATTTATATTCCTAATAAATTAATTGAATCATGAATCTTGCTGCAAAACAGTATGTGAAAAACTATATTATAAATATAAGCACTAAAACAGTGTGAACAATTCACTAATAAAAAACAACCATATCCCACCTGCTGTGAGACCACACGGAAAATCAGTTTCTGAGGAAGGATAAAATGGTAATTTCGGTAAAAATCCGGAATTTTTCTAGATCTCAGATGACGAAACGGACTTCTCCGTTGAAATAGTCTCGTGAAATTTAGTAACCACGTCGAATTTCGTTGAATTCCGAGGTGGTCGGGATTTCACGTTTTTCGAGGCATGAGGTGTCGGATGACACATGGTAAGGTAAAGGGTGATGGCAGATTAGAGGCTATGCGTGGAGGGAATAAATACCAACCGTTTTTGCATGTCTCATGAGGACACATGGCACGAGAAGGGAATCGTGGCTCACGGCCCAGTACAATGTAAAGATGGGGTTGGAGAAAGAGAGAGTCGGTAATGAGAACAAACTTGTAATTTTAAGGGAGAAGACATCATCTTCTCTTGGATTATCTCTTGGCTGGTGGTTGGACAGACATTAGTTTGGAGATGGGGGTTTTAGAGAGAAAGATCTGGCCTGCAAGATCTCTGACAGATCGGACCGTCGGCTCGCTTGGTATGAAGCGAGGATTGGTCTGCGGTAAGAAGGCTACGTGTGAGTACCAGATTTAGGGAGTTTCGACAAACTCCGAGAAGGTAGGGGTTTTTCTCCTACTTGTTTTACTTTTTGCTTAAGGGTCTTGTAATGGATGGGGATTTGTTGAGGCACGGATGACGTGGTTTGGTCCCAGCTTTGGGTAGGAGTTGGAAAATCCACTGAGTGTTTTAGACGATCCCGCAATTTGTTGGGTGTTGCTTGAATTGCGTGGTGTTATGTGTACCATGAGAATATAGCATGATTGTCGAAATTGTGGGCCGTTCAAGACGAGCAGCCGGATTGCCTTAGCCATGTGAGCTAAGTTTATGTTATTATTATAAAGCTGAATAACGTGATGTATGTGATTTAAATTGTTAATATATGCATGAGTGATATATTAGCATGAGTTATGTTGTGTGCCATTGCATTTCCTTAGGTGGGAGTAGCACGTGGAAATTATCTCTTGGGCTTTACTCCTCCCAGTCGATAAGGCTATTTTTTAGGTAGAAAATGCTTGGGGATGGGTGTCGGGACCTTAGAGGAGAAAAATGGCCGATCGGCCCTATCTTGTATTTTTTTGTTCTTTGTAAAATTAAGGCAAGAAACCAGAGTTTGTATAAATTGTAATTAAATAAAATTGTAAATAAATGCTTTTATATAAAAATATACATTTATGAAGGCGTAGCGTGTAGGCCAGTGGCCATTTTTGCACATGCGTGCCTCGTGACTTGAGACACGTAGATTTCAGCGAGTTGGCGGGTAGTGTGGACCCGGAGTTTTAGGCGTCTAATAACCTTCTCTCCATGAAAGCTGCTTAGTAGGTAGTGCCAAGACCTGCAAATCGCGATAAGAAAATAGGCGCAACATTGAAAATCTATATCGAAAGCAGGAAATGTATTGTGATATTTTGTAGGGAGTAGCACCTCCCACCATCTCCTTCACCGCCTGTACGACCTCTCCACCAAATACATCCTCTAACGAGGAGAAAGCACCAGTAGTTGGCTCCTCCATTATGGTCTCCTTGTCTGAGGATGGTCAAAACAATACGATTCAAGACATGGCCGAAGTAGTCGACACACTGAAGGGATTCCATATAGATACTAGCCTTCCCCTTTGCCCGCAACGATCCCTTCGGCTATGCCCGAGCTACCAACGATTCTTGTGAAACTCCAAAATGCTTGGGATGGGCTTATTCTCCCGAGGCTTGGTTGGCGCGCCAAGTTCCTTAGTCGGACCTCAAGCCCTTTCTGGCTCGGCACACCTATCAAAGGCCGACTGTAACACTTCAAATTATACCCTCATAGTTTTCGTACATGTTTAGGATATAATAAAAGTTAAATTTAGTTTTAAATTTAAATACTAAATGATGAAAGTTCAATTGATAAAATATCATATAGATTTAAAGTATTATATAGAGATACTTATAAGTAAGAATTATAGTAGTGAATTGCATTAGAATTAAACGAATGACCTAAATGTAAGGGGTGAAATTTGACTCAACTAGATAAGACCAAAAATTGGTCTATGGATTGTGGGGAAGATATTTTCTGTTTTGGAGAAAAGGGCTAAGGTTGCAATGGAGAAGAAGAGCCAACTTTGGTTTGCTTGTTCTCCATTTATTCAAATTTCTTTTTGGTTCAGGCAAGGAGAAGAAGAGGAAAAAGAGAAGAAATCAAGATATGGAAACTATCACAAACCCTACTTGTTTATGGGTTGTTAGGAAAAACCTAACTTCCATTATGAAAGTATTGTTGGTTGATTTTTGTGGGCTTTAGTGGTTTTGGTTGGTTCAAGTCAAGTTTAGGAGTTGTTTTTTTTTTTTTTTTATGTGTTTTGGGTTTGAGTTTGGTTGGAAATTTGGTGTGAATGAACCTATCGGTTAAAAATTGTAAGTGAGCATTGGTATTGAAAGTTGAGTATTGGTACTCAAAGTTGTTTTGGTCAGGATGTGAGTACCAATATTGAAAGTTAGGAGTACCGGTGCTCAAAACTGACCACAGTCAGGAGGGTGTTGAATCTTAGGTCTTGAAAGTGGTCTGAGAGTACTCAGGAATTGTTCCAAGGTCCTAGTGCAGGATCACACCTTTGTTTTGTTTCTATTCTTAGTTAATTATTAATGAAGAGATTCGATATATATAAAAGTTATATGAAAAATGTTTGTACCTCGTCGTTAAGTGAAACATTGTTTCTTGCTCCTTATTTGGCGTGTGATTAAGAACAAAATAACAAGCTCGGGAACCACATATAGTGCTGTGCTTATCCAGACCGGATATTGAATGAATAGTACGTCCTGATCGGTCTGACGACACTCTGCATTATGCTATAATGACACCTGTATTCGTGAAGCGAGACATGTCTCTGATTCGGTCACGATAACTCTCCTGCTGGTATACGACACTTCTATTATGTGGCGGCCGTCTTTTTTTCCAATGTGGCGACACTCTGCATCGTGCTCTGACACCTGCATTATGCGCAAGCGGGCACGTCTCTGTCGTCTTGTATTGTACCTTTGGGTACCTATTGTGCTGCGTCCCTCTCATTCATTGTTACTGGTCTATACAGGCAAACATTTATATGATAAGAATATAAATAATAAATAATAAGAAAGCATAAGTAATGGGATTGTGTTATGTTACGCGTATTGGCCTCTGGGTACCCTCTGTCTGAATTTAGATACGAACGCCTACGGGAGATATGAAAACTTTGTGATAAGAATTAGGTTATACGTAAACTTTGACATATGTATTATGTTATATATCGTGTAATTGTGGACTACTTCAAGTGGTCATATGTGTTATTAGTTTCCGACTAAGCTATAAGCTTAGCACGAGTATTTCATCTGTGTAGGTACTAAAAAGGACATCCGATGCATTCAGCATGGAGCAGGGCCAACACAGCAATAAAAGTCCACCTGATGTAGGTTTTGATTTTTGGTTTTGGAATGTAAATATAAAAGTTTTTGTATTAATTGGGTTTGTGTAAATACAGTAAATTGGACTCATACATGTATATCTGAACATTTAAACACTATTCTTTGTGGTTGTATTATATTATGAAATTATATAAAATGAGTCCACCAATGCGAAAAACGGGTTAAGGAGTCTCGATCCAGGCCTTCGTACAATTCCCACACCCTCCGGATGGCAAAGCATAACATTAAAGCAGAGAGAAAACAAATCAAATCTTGATTGTGATATAATATAGAATCGAAGATTATATGATTATCAAATATATGTAGACTTTGAGTCGATTCATTATGTTATTAACTTGAATTCTTCATCATCGTCGAAAATTTTTAACAAATTTGATTATGTGTTTTATCGAAGTATGCTGTAGTTTGAATCCAATAAGAGTATCTCTTTTAGAAAAAATCAATTTGTTAATTCAAAGTCATATCTTATTAACATGTCAAGCTCTTAAATTTAATATAAAAATACTTCATTTTCATTTCTTTTGACAAAAATTTATAAAAGCTATCCTAAGCTAATTCTTTCTCTTCTTAATTTGATTCTTTTAAATATATCATGCAGGATGTCCTTAGAGCAAGGACACTTCTTTAATAATTATGTGATAATGCAAAACTTTCATATTCATAAAGAAATTAAAAGAATTACAAATGTGCTTCAATCTTATGAGTGACAGAAAAACATGTACAAAATGTCTAAGCAAAAACAGATTCGGAGAATTTGTCGGCTGTTAGTAGTGATGTACAAGTGAAATACCGGTTTGTTACTATTTTAAAACTTAGATTAAATCAGAAAATCATTTTGAAAATATAAAACATTATTTAGGTCTCTAAAAGCTTTTCGATTTTCTTTTGTTTTCTTGAATTTTAAAATAAAAAAAGCAGTTTCAAAATGGGAAAGCAAGGGACCTAACCCTAAATCTCGAAACCTTGGCCCCGGGTGGACATGGCGAATATTGGGCCAAGCGGCATCAGCCTGGTCGAAGTATTCTTGATCACAAATCAGTGTGGCAGCGCGGTTGTAGGGCGCACCAGCGATTAACAGCACCCCATTGTCGAGTAAAACCGTTGGACACATCTACGGAATCTTGAGAATTGGTTGCCACGTGGCGCCCTGACCTCCTCCATCGCCACGAGTCACGTCCTCGGCACGTATACATCTTCGGTAGCATCCCATATCAAAGTCCTTGGACACGTGGGCGCCTCAACGGATCACGTTTACATGGTCCCAACGCGGTAGCAACATCGAAAGCCGGGCTTCTCACCGATTCACCTGCGTTTAAATGCGGTATCTCGGAGTGGCGTGGAACGCCGCGGCTGGAACACCGCTTTGCTGCGTCCGGCTCCATTGCCGTATCGAACCGCCGAGCGAAGCCACCGTCTTTTGCCCGTCATGCGCCGCGACCTCGGCGGCGTTCTTCTCATCGTCGTGCCCGCCTTTAACCGTCCGTCAGAATCGGGCTTCTGATACGGCAGCCGCGCGGGATATCGGCGCCAGCCTCGATGGCACAGCGACGTTGTACACAAATGCCGATTCGCGGCTCATGAGGATGCGTGTAGCCAACCACCACCCGACTCAGGCCCACTCAGAAATGGCCGCGATGGATCGGCAACCCGCGGTTCATCGGGGCGTGACTCGGACGACTCCGGGTCGAAGGTTAAAGCGTGTCAGATAAGAATCATGGCGGAATGGTTTTTTGAGATTGTCTATTCGCGGCGGTGATTTAACCTCCACCGATAGCGTTGGTGGAACCGAAACCAGTTCGGCGGCGGATAAAATGGGGAGTTGAAGATGAAGTTCGAGAGGGCGGACGGATGAAGCGGTGGGAAGGTGGTTGTATGGGAGGCGAATCCCGGTTCTAAAAGCGATGTCTTACGGGAGACACGAATCAACTCCTCCATTTTATATTAGCGAAGTAGAAGCCCCAGGCTTGGAAAGAAAAACAAAGAGAGTAAGAGAGTGGATAATGCGAAGAGAGGTTTGAGGATGGTGTTTATATATATATATATATATGTATAATAAAAGAGAGTGGAAAAATATTTACCAGTTGATTGGGGACTTCAGTTAATGATTTTGAAAGAAAAATGAAGTAAAATAAAATAAAAGTGGAAAATGGCCTATTTGTTAGAAGGATTTCAATATTCATACATTGGTGAGGTGAAGCTAGCAGGTAGACATATATACATGCCTAAAAGAGCATAAAGTTAGCAAAATAAATACATGCATAAAAAAATTAGCAAAAGCCAAATTAGCAATAAGGGAAAATCATGTGTGTGATAGTATGTGGAAAATCGCGTGTGATAGCAATAAGGGAAAACTTTTACATTTACATTGCTAACTTTATGCTCTTTTGAGCGTATATATTTAAATGATTTGGGCTTATTTACCAAATTTAATGTGTGTTTATTTGCTAGTTGTTTGAGCCTTATTTGTGGTACATGCTAATCTCCTTATGTAGTGTTATTTTGCAAATTTTATGATAATTTAAGGCTTATTTCATGGGTATGTTTACCCGTTAGCTTCACCCCACCAATGTATGAATATTGAAATCCTCCTAACAAATAGGCCATTTTCCACTTTTATTTTATTTTTATTTTCTATTTTTCAGTTACCCCTTCGACCACTGATTATGATATTTTTCCTCTCGGATATACATATATATATAAACACCAAGCCTCAAACCTCTTCGCATTATCCACACTCTTCTCTCTTGACTTTCTTCAAGCCTAGTTCTACTTGAGTTAATATAAAATGGAGGAGTTGATTCCGAGGTCTCCCGGAAGACATTGCCTTAGAATGTCGATTCGTCTCAATATCTATGATAGTAATTTTATTTATGTTAAACTCATGACTATATCATGACAGATAGAATATTAATATTTAGCAAAGTTTAAGACACAATAACTCTTAATTACAAATTAATGACAACTCTTCTTAAACCCTGACTAGAGGTGTAAAATTGGCTCGACGATGAGCTATTTGATCCACCGAGATTAGAGATCGGATTAGACCATTAAATTATTAGCTGGCAGGGCTGGTGGCCCATTGATATGGCTCGGCCGTCTTTGGCCAGCCGTCTGCCGAATTTTGTCACAAAGGTATTGACACGACCCGGTGGGGTTTTAGAGATTTGAAATTGCTAAAATTTTGGTCAGAAAAATCTGGGCGCGACGATTTGGCTGACCTTGTTGGCCCGACTCTAAACCGACATCACTCATGTCATTTTAACGGTTTCATTGAATTACACAGTTAATGTGTGTCATTTGAAAAGCCACATTCTTACTAAAACAATTGTAAGGCTGACACTTATTGAATGTATAATAGTAGTTATTGAAGCGGTTGAGATGCATGATAGAAGCGAGAGTGGATTAAATTTAGAGCATTTCTGCGGACATCATTGGGCATGAAGTGAAATTTGAAAATTATGGCAAGATTGCCCTAATGAATAGTGATTTTCTTATTTTATCCGGATGGAGGGGTTGCAAAGGGATTTTGAAAATTTGGTTCCACATGACTTTGGCGGTATTTAGAAGATAATGGGAGATTTAAGTGGGTAGTGATTTCACGGTGAAATTGGAGTGCGTGGCTGAAATTTTGAGTGGCGAAATACGAAAATGTCCGGGGTCGATCATAGAGTCTTGGCTTGGAAAGCAATTGAAGCGAGGGTGTTTGGATAGTTTCAGCGTCCGACGTAATTCGGATAATGTCACGCTATTATCAAATTTAGATTTTAATGATTTTAAATCCCGATTTCGGTGATTTAATTTCGAGAGTGCTTTGTGAAGGATTTAGTTAAAATATTTTATGTTGAGAATTTAAATATAGACTGACCATAGAAGATTTTGAGCCATATAATCAATATAAAAGCGATAACGAGCGAAAGCTGAGATAATCTGTATAATGGAGATATTTAATTAATGTAGCAATCAAAATCTTTCTTAATGGCTAAGTTATGATTTAAATAATGGGTAAATGACTTGGTCTCATGGGAATGGACTGATAGGAAGCTGGATAAAGTAATTCACTTTAAACCAACTTGATGATATTGTTTTACTTAAGAGGCACTTTTGAGATAATATTTTAAAGTCTAAAATTTGGGGATTTAAGTGCTCAAGGGGATCACGTAGAGGAGAGGGAAGAGAAAGGAGAAAAGAGAGAAAAGAAAGGGAAGAAAGGAGAAAGGGGGAAGAGAGAAAGGTTAGGGCAAAGTGGTAGAGGTGAATTTTATCTTTCTTTGAGCTGAGTGATCTTAGTGTGTCAGAGGGCCAAAACTCAAAGAAACAAGTAAGTTTTCATGGTGGGAAAGTTAGGGTTTGATGTTTTCCATGTTTAATGTCTTAAATTCTAGTATGGATGTTAAATTGATGGTATTTAAGGTTTTAATGGTGCTGAATTTAATATCAATTGAAAGCCATGGTTTAGGTTAGGGTTTTGGCAATCAGTGAGTAAGGGTTAGGGTTTGATGATGAATTGTGTGTTATGTTGAAATGGGTATAATGCATCAGATTTAAGTGTTTAGAGTGAAAGAAAAATGGAAGAGAAACACAATTTGGTAAAATTTTGGGCATGAGTCTCGAGTACGAGGAAATGTCCTGTTTCTGTTTTGACCAGTTTTGGTATTTTGGCCATAACTTGCTCGAATTTTGATCCGATTTGAGTGATTTAAGTGGCTACGTAAAATAGACTTGAAGGAGAACAAAACTTAAGAAGAAGGTATTGCCAAATTCGGATCCTAAGTGGCCTAAATATTCACTCAAAGTAGGACCATGTGCAAGCCAAATTCTGGTTCAGTATTTGAACATAGATTAGCCGGTTATTTGGACGTAAAGTGAGTTTCGGTGCTCCAAGGTGGGTGATTCAATTGGAATAGAACCCTTAGCACCTTAGCTAAACTGGAGTATAAGGACATAGTGTCAAATATGACGTCAGACCTCGGGGAAAAAAAAAATGGAAGTATCTGAGCTATTTACTAGAAAAATCGGTAAAATGACTAGTTGGCATGAAAATGCCATAACTAATTTGGATGTCCCGGGTTGGATTGATTCAATTCCTAAGTAAAAATAGATTCCTAGAGAATAAGAGAATATAGGAATGATGTTTATGGTGGATTAAATGGAAATTATGGTTAATGTGTATTGATTTTCTTGGAAAGGTAAAGGACTATCAGCTGACGAAGAACTGGCAGGAAATGGCGGGATTGGCGGTGGCGTGAGTGAAAGTATTTTGAGAATTGAGTTTTTAAAGTGAATGGTTTTAATGTTAAACTGAAAGTTTAATGTAAATTTTATATAAATGTGAAACAAATATTTTACATCTTGCATTTGTTTTATCGCATCAATGCATATATTTATATGTGTATTAAATATGTATGCATATGTTAAGAGTATTATGAAAGTTTAAAAAATGTTTAAAGATGTATACATATGTTAAGGTAATATGAAAGTTTAAAAATATTTAAGGAAATGCATATGTGTTTTAATGATAAAGTAAAAGTTTAAATGTATTTATAAATGTATTTTGAAAAAATGTTTTCTTGATGGTTACCACAAACCCCTTATGGTATTATGAGCCCGATATCAGTAGAAGTACTTTAAGCGTGTAAGGATTTAGGGTAAAGTTATAGGTTAAGCGGGGAGGGGAAATAGGTGTCACAGTATGCCTCACTTCTGGCGTGATAAAGTCTTGTGGCGGAACCACATGCAAGTAGGTTTCTCATGACGTAGTGGTTATGGCCCGGAATGTGGTTGTCCCTGCGTCGATTGCCAGGAAGCTGTTCGGTGTGTTTATTGGGTTCCATCGAGAAAGAAAGAAAGAAAGAAAGAAGAAAGAGATTCTGTTCAAATGTTTAAAGCATAAATGGATTTTAAATGCATTTATGAAAGAAAGTTTAAGGCATAAATGCTTAAAGCATAAATGGATTTAAATGCATAGTATTTATTGAAGAAAGTTTAAAAGAGCATAAATGCTTAAAGCATTAAATGGATTAAATGCATAAAATAATTTATGGAAAGAAAGTTAAAGACATAAATTCTTAAGCATAAATGGATTTTAAATACATAAATATTTGACAGAAAGAAAGTTTAGGCATAAATTCTTAAAGCGCCAAATGGATTTTAAATGCATAAGTATTTATTGAAAGAAAGTTTAAGGTATAAATGTTTAAAAGCGCAAACGTTTAATAGTATAAGTATTACTTCGGAAAAGTTTAAGCATAAATGTTTAATGTATAAATGGATTTTAATTGTATAAGTATGTATTATTTTGATATGTGCGAAAATGTTATGAAATGTACGCTCAACGACTCGTTTAGCTCACTCTTTCATTCAACAAATATTTTTCGAGGACTGAGACGGGTGCATGTTGAAATACCCTCTATGGAGCAGTGAGCTCTCGAGGAGGCCGGCGCATGTATTACGTGAAAATAATTTATACGTATATGTAGATATTTTGTCATGTTTGATAAAATTATGGAGTGAAGAAGGTTTAAATGTTTTGATGATTTGAAAGAAATAAATGTATATATGTATATTGTGTATTTGATTAGGTTGTGGACGAGGAGTCCCCTAATATGGAAGTTGATGAATTAAAGTTTGAAGTGTTTTAAATGTTTTCATGGGTTTGTAAATTTGGGAAGAGTCAGAAAACGGAGACTACAATGGAGTTTTCTGAAAAAATCTAAGTGTTGGAAAGAAAAGAAAGAAATTTTTTTTTAGCACTTAGCTTAGCATTATTTTAAAAGATATGTGAAAGATTGTAAAGGGGTTCGCTCCGCAGTTTTAATTTATGGTTTGGAAAAGTTCCTCTGTTGGAGTGCAAGGAGAATTTTACTCGGGTTAATGGAGTTCAAGATTCGGGATCCTTCAACATGGTATCGAGCTTGAAGTTTAGAAAATGTTATAAAGATTTAGAAATTGCTTTTATTTTATATAGATTGTTTTCTTTTAAGATTTCATGAAAAAAATAAAAAATTTATGTGATTTAAACTCATATATGCATTACATGACATATTAATTTTAAATTCAGGAAAAATGACCGTCGAGTAGGCCACCCACCGAGGAGAGCTCCACGAGGCGGTAGTACCTGCACAGGAACATGTTGATGGTCTGCGTATGTCCCTCCAATAGCAGTCTGGTAGAGCCCACTAGCCTCCAATTCGTAGGAGGACGGATACCTTTAGAGCGGATGGCTCGGATGTTAGCCTGACATTTAATCGGCCAGGTAGTAGACGGTGTCCATTGAGAGGGTAAGAAATTATGACGGTATAGGAGATCACGGAAGGCATGGTACGTGGCTAAGAGGGTAATGAGATGGACAATTGAAAATGCATGGGTTTAATTTAAGCAGTGAATCAATGACATTAAGTGAATTATTAATTATAATTGTTAGAGAAAATGGAAGAAATTGAAGACATAATGATGAATGTGTAACGGGTAGGATTTTGCCACCCTAGGAAAGTATGGAAAAGTTGATTGTTACAATTGATTATTGGAAGCTAGAGTTTTAAGCGGACCCCATTATTATTAGATATCCATGACTTTGATGTTATATTAGGCATGGATTTACTATTTAGACATCATGCTACAAAGTTATTTATAGGAAAGGAGTTGGGTTCTATAAACCAAGAGAAGCTGGGGAGGGTTTGTTTTATGTGGGTTCACGGAAAATACCTACGATAATATAACCCCGAGTTATGTGGGCTAGTAAATCACCAAAGTTATATCAATTACCTAGCTTATCTTATTTGAGTGAGGATAATGTTGATGATGGAAGATATTACGATAGTCAAATAATTTGGATGTATTTCGAGAGGATCTTCTAGAGTATATATAAAAATATATATATATATATACATATATATATACCTATATATATATATATATATATATATATATATATATATATATATATATATATATGCTATATATATATATATTAATTTAGGTGAAATGACCCACAGGACGAGAACCAATTGCTAAAGGCACCTTATATGATGGCTCTTAAAAGTTGAAAGAATTGAAAGAGTGAAAAATATAAATGATGGCTTGTGAGTAAAGAAGTTTTGTTAAGTAAAATTACTTCGCCTTGAAGTCTTAGGTTACATTTATGAAAAAAAAAATGATGAAGTTTAAGATGGTATATTGATTAGAGAGTTGAATAAAGTGAAAATCATAATCAACACCCATTTACAGGATTGATCTTTTGATCAATTCTGAGGGGAAGCGGTATTTTGAAAATGGATCTAGTAGGTTACCATCAATTAGATAGGTCGGAGGATGTTCCTATGACAGCTTTTAAAACAAGCCACCAGTGTGAGTTCTTAGTCATGCTAGTTGGACTAACTTTATATTCGTAAGCTTATGGATCTTGAATAAGTCTTTAGGCATATTTGATCTAGGTTTGTTATAGTATTCATTGATGACATTTAATCTATTTAAGCCATTAATGAAGATCATGAGGAGCATCTAAGTAAATTCTGTTACTTAGTATGTAAACTTAGTAAATTCTAAAGTTACAGTTGGAAGTGATGTTGCCTTTCTAAGGCATGTGATTCCCGATGAAGGGGTTTACATTGATCTCCGAAAGATTGAGAAAATTGTGGTGAAAACCACCTCACGAATGTGAGAGATACAAGGATTTTCTGAGTTGCGGGGGTTATCGGAAGGTTGTTAAGGGATTTTCAAAGTTCAGCGGATCCTTTGACTAAATTGACGAGGAAAGATGCAAAGTTTGTATGGAAGAGACATGTCGAGAAAGATTCGATGAACTAAAGGAATTTGACCTTGTATTCTTACAATTCGAGTCGGGCAAGAAGGATATACAGTATATTGTGATGCTTCTAGGCAGAGCTTAGGGGGTGTGTTAATGCAACATGAAAATGTGATAGCATATGGACTAAACCAATTAAAAGCATGAAGCGAATTATCGAGACATAACTCAAGTTGGTTGTTGTAGTCTTTGCTCATTATGGAGGCATTACGTGGGTTGCATCTTTTCTGGGATCAAAGGCATATAGTATTATTCACATGAAAAGTTCAAATATGGACAGAGGTGGTTTAGAACTCATTAAGGATTATGAGTGCCTTGTGAGGTACCATCAGGGGAAATGTTAATGTGGTAGCGATGCTCTTAGTAGGAAGCCTCACGGTTTTATATCTGCCTAAAGGTTGTGTACCTCCACTGATTTATGGGATGGGGTCTTTAGGTGCGAGACTAGAGTTGACAGACCTTACTAGCTACATTTCATGTTAGTCTGTGCTAATAGACAAGATAAAGGAGCTGCTGTTTCGAATCGATCATGATTAAATTGAAAGGAAGCTGATGCAGGCGGTTAAGGTTTTTAAATGCAGGCTGGATGGTATAGTGATGATAGATCCACGGGTTATGTGTCTTAGATGTGGGAGAGACAAAGAAATAAATTATGGAAGCTCGCTCTTACTGCGTATGCGATACGTCGGAAACACTAAAATGTATCATACCACACAGAATACTAAAGGTGAAGGGGTATAAAGAAAAGATGTTCAACGGAAATTTATTTCCAAATGTCTCATTGTCAAAAGTTAAGGTTGAGCATAAGATTGGGTTCTTATAGTCTCTTCCGATCCCTCGGTGGAAATGGAGAATCATGATGGATTTTTTTTACTTCCACTTTGCGGAGTGGTTATGACGTGATATAGGTGATTGTAGGATAAGATTGGCGAAATCAGTGAAATTTCCTACCTATGGAAAAATAAATGTTTAGTTGAGAAGTTGGTGGGTTGTATATAAAAGAAATTATAGACTTCACGGATGACCAATCACGAAAGAGTATCTGAGACATTGGAAGTTATGCTCGAGAGCTTGTGTGTTAGAGTTTAAAGGGATTAGGAAAGACATTTACCATTAATGGAGTTTTCTACAATAATAGTTGTATGCAAGCATTGATGGCATATGGGGCCTTATATGGAAGGAGTGTAGGACTCCAAGGCTATGTTGGGATGAGGAAAGGGAGAAAATTTTTAGGTTCATAAATTGTTCAGGCTACAACGGATAATGTTAAAGTTATCGACGATAGATTAAAGATAGCTCAAGATTGATAGAAAGATTGTTGATAACCCGGAGAGATTTGGAATTTTGGTCAGAGGATCGGTATTTATGAGGATATCACCACAGGAAGGGTGTTGATATTCGAAAGAAAGTTGATCCTCTATGTAGGACTTTATGAAATTATCGTAGTTGGGGATTTATACGAATTGGCAGAGCCATGACATATTTTTATTTCTATGCTTGAGTATATGTGATTCTTCACATGTGTTAAGAAATCAGGTTGAATTGAAAGAAGATTTGACGTATGAAGAAGACGGTTCAAAATTGTTGTCAAAATGATTGAGTTCTTTAGAAACAAAGTGATTCCTTTATTAAAAGTGTTTGGATGAATCAGGTAGAGAGGCAACATGAAATTTAAATTCGAGATGAAATTTTTATAAGGAAGGAGTGATTGTAGGCCCCAACCTTAATGGAATATTATAACAGTAGTTATTGAGGCGATTTGAGGTCCCAATGATAGAAGCGAGTGGTTAGAATTTAGAACGTTCTGGACATCATTTGGGCATGAAGTGGAAATTTTTCGAAAATTGTAACTGGGTGCCCTAATGAATAGTGATTTTTCTTATTTTTAGGATGGAGAGGGGTTGCAAAGGGATTTTTAAGAAAATTTCAGTTCCTATGACTTTGAAGCGATATTTAGAAGATAATGGGAGATTTAAGTGAATAGTGATTTGGTGAGTCATCTTTGAAATTTTGAAATTAGTAGGAAATACGAAAATGTCAGGAATCAATCATAAGCAAACTGACAGAATTAAGCGAAGAATTAGTTTGGATAGTTTCGAAGCGTCGAGCGTGGTCGGATATGTGCGCTATTGTCAAATTCCAGATTTAATGATTTTAAATACGATTTGGTGATTTGGAGAGAGTTCGAACATGATTTAGTTAAGAATCCTTATCGTTAATTTAAATATAGCGACCATAGAAGATTTACGACATATAATCAATATAAAAACGATAGCAGCGACGAGATAAAATGCTTGCAATGGAGATATTTAGTGTATAGCCAATCAAAGTGCTTTCTTATTCAGTTATGGATTTAAATAATGGGTAAATGACTTGGTCTCATGGGAATGGACCAATGAAGGCTGTGGATAAAAGTAATTCTTTAAACCAACCAATGATATTGTTTTACTTAAGGGCACTTTTGGAATAATATTTTAAGTCTAAAATTTGGGGATTTAAATTGTATAAAAGAGGATCACGTAGAGGAGAGGAAAGAAAGGGAGAAAAGAGAGAGAAAGAAAGGGAAAGAAGGAGAAGAGAAAGGTTGGGGCAAAGTGGTAGAGGTGAATTTTTATGCTCTTTCAAGCTTTCAAGTGATCTTCAAGTGGTAATCAGGAGAGGAGCCAAAAGAAACTCAAGAAACAAGTAAGTTTTCATGGTGGGAAAGTTGAGGTTTGATGTTTTCCATGTTTAATGTCTTAAATTCTGGTATGGATGTTAAATTGATGGTATTTAAGGTTTAATGGTGCTGAATTTAATATCAGGTGAAAAGCCATGGTTAGGGTTTTGACAAAATCAAGTGAGTAAGGGTTAGGGTTTGATAGTGAATTGTGTGTGTTATGTTGAAATGGGTATAATGCATCAGATTTAAGTGTTTAGAGTGAAAGAAAAAAATGGAAGAGAAACACAATTTGGTAAAATTTTGGGCAGCAGTCTCGGTACAGGAAATGTCTGTTTTCTGTTTTGACCAGTTTGGTATTTTGGCCATAACTTGCTCAATTTTGATCCGATTTGAGTGATTTAAGTGGCTAAGTAAATAGACTTGAAGGAGAACAAAACTTAAGAAAGAAGGTATTGCCAAATTCGGATCTAAAGTGGCCTAAATATTCACTCAAAGTAGGACCATGCAAGCCAAATTCTGGTTCAGCTCAACATGATTAGCTCTGGGTTATTTGGACGAAGCTTGTTTCACGGTCTTCTAATCACGATTCCACTGAATAGAACCCTTAGTACCTTAGCTTTAAATGAGTATATGTGGACATAGTGTCAAAATATGAAGTCAAGACCTGGAAAAAAATGAGTAATACAAACTCGTTACTAGAAAAAACTCCAGAATGACTAGTTGGCATGAAAAATGCCATAACTTTAGTTTGATGATCCGATTGATTGATTCCAATTCCTAAGTAAAATAGATTCCTAGAGGAATAAGAATATAGGAATGAGGTTTATGGTGGATTAAATGAAATTATGGTTAATGTGTAATTGTGATTTTCTTAAAAGGTGAAAAGGACTATCGGATGTGAACGTGGAACTCAACTGAAGCAAAGCCGGGATTGAAGCGGTGTGAACTCCGTGGAGTGAAATGATATTTTGAGAATTGAGTTTTTAAAAGTGAATGGTTTTAATGTTAAACTGAAAGTTTAATGTACTCTTATGTAAATGTTAAGGCATATGGAAATGTTTTATCTTGCATTGTTTTATCTTGCATCAATGCATATATTTATATGTGTATTAAATATGTATGCATATGTTAAGGTATTATGAAAGTTTAAAAATGTTTAAAGATGTATGCATATGTTAAGGTATTATGAAAGTATAAAAATGTTTAAAGAATGCATATGTGTTTTAATGATAAAGTAAAAGGATTTAAATGTATTTATAAATGTATTTTGAAAATGTTTTACCGATGGTTACCCTAAACCCCTTAGGATCGTTATGACCGATACTCCACGAAGTACTTTAAGCGTGTAAGGATTTAGAGGGTAAAGTTATAGGTTACTAACTGAGGGAGGGAAATAGGTGTCTAGAGTAATATCCTTACACGTGATAAAGTGCTATGACTGGAACCCTATGCAAAGCGTGAGTTTCTCCGCACAGAAGCTCCATGACCGAATGTGACTGCCTTCACCGTCGCATTCTAAACCGGCCGGTGTTTATTCCCAGTTCCATCGAAAGAAAGAAAGAAAGAAAGAAAGAAAGAAAGAAAGAAAAGTTTACTGGTGACAAATGTTTAAAGCATAAATGGATTTTAAATGCATAAGTATTTATTGAAAGAAAGTTTAAGGCATAAATGCTTAAAGCATAAATGGATTTTAAATGCATAAGTATTTATTGAAAGAAAGTTTAAGGCATAAATGCTTAAAGCATTAAATGGATTTTAAATGCATAAGTATTTATGGAAAGAAAGTTTAAGGCATAAATTCTTAAAGCATAAATGGATTTTAAATGCATAAGTATTTATGGAAAGAAGTTTAAGGCATAAATTTAAAGCATAAATGGATTTTAAATGCATAAGTATTTATTGAAAGAAAGTTTAAGGTATAAAATGTTTAAAGCATAAACTCGATTTTAATGGTATAAGTATTTATGGAAAGAAAGTTTAAGGTACAAATGTTTAATGTATAAAACCCGATTTAATCAGATAAGTACGTATTATTTTGATGCGTAATTTAAAAATGTTATATAAACGAAAAACGTACACCTCACCGGTACCGCTTAGCTCACTCTTTTCCATATGTTTCAAATTTCAAATATTTTCAGACCTCGAGACAGTGCATCGGTAGAGTACCCTCCTCAGGTACAGTCGAAGCACGAGGAGACGACGCATGCACAAGATTAAAATAATTTATTACCGTATATGTGTGAATATTTTGTCATGTTTTTGGATAAATTATGTAATGAATTGAAGAAGGTTAAATGTTTTGAGATGATTTGAAAGAAATAAATGTATATATATGTATATCAGGTTTGATCGGGTCAGGACGAGGAGTCCCAATATGGAAGTCAGATGAATTGAAGTTTAAAGTGTTTTAAATGTTTTCATCAGGTTTTGTAAATTTGGGAAAGTCCGAAAAATGTAGGAAACTCTCCGTCGATTTTCCGAAAAATCTAAGTGTTGGAAAAGAAAAAGAAAGAAATTTTTTTTAGCACTTCGTCCGCATTATTTTAAAAAAGATATGTGAAGAATTGTAGCGTTCGGGCTTCACCTGATTTTAATTTACATGGTTTTGAAGGAAAAGTTTTTATATCCGTTGAGTGCCGGAGGTCCCCGTTCATGAGGTTAATCCCGCTCTGATCCTTCAACAATAACAATCCAAAATTTATATCACAAAGCTTTAATAGTAATAACTATTAAGTATTAAATTATTTGTTTTTTTAATATTGTGTGATGCCTGCAGGAGTTGAATCCTTACCCTTAGATTTAATTGACACATACTCCACCATCGTTACAAAGAAGGATTTATATTATAATTAAATCAGAATCTATTTTACATTAAAATACGTGATTGGAATTCCTATTTTAATTTATTATGATTATTTGCATGAATATAATTTCCTTACATGCTTATAATATTATTCTTAAAAATTTATAGTTTCTTGCAATAATGTTAAGTGATGGATATAATTTAGTTAATTAGTGGAATGTATAAACAAAAGCAAGACATTTCAAAAAAGCAAGAGAAGAATACAAAACAAAGAGTTCAATCAAGGGAGGGCACAACCGTCCTAATAGGTGAAACAACCGTCAAAGGATCCAGACCAAGTCACCAAGGTCCAAAAAGGGAGATTCTCCACCCCAAATAATGGTCATCCTAAAGCCATCTCCGCCTCGCCATCACCGACGCACCATGCCGCGCAGTAGTCTCGTGATCCCTCCCCTCGGTACCCTCGGAGCATCTCCTCCCGCTTCCTAGCTAACGTCGCCCGAGCCGAGCACGCCTCAAATCGTGCTTCGTCTCATGTTGAAGCATGTCGCCAAGCCGTGGTTCAAAATCTGGCTGAGTCCCTGGGCACGACTCCAACCGATTCATAACCGACTCGGGGCTAACAACGTCAATACCGACACCAGATACAAGACTATGAGTGGATCGTTGGGAAACCGAAAAACTCTGATGGATTCCTACCGAAGTTCGCGTGATGACTGGACCAACTCCGCTGAAAATATAGAGAATCGAATACGAAGAACCAAAAAATTTCAAATCCAGTCTCTATTTAGTCTACCGAAAAATTTTCAACTCTATCTCAAAATTCGTATTACAGCAATTTTCAATGTATTCTTAATCTTTAGTTTTCATTTTTAGAAAATACGTTTCGTACTCTTGAATTTGATTAGTAAATAAAGAATAAGAAAATCCGTTTTGTAAACCATTTTCTTGAAATGTAGTTATAAAAATGCTGGAAAATAAAAATCCTTGTTTTCGATTTAATTGAACAAGGAAAACACAGAAGCGCTTCGATTCATATATAAAATGTTGAAAATAGTGGAATTCATTTTCTTTTGTTTTCTTCCAAATTTTTGCTTTCTTTGTCTAATTCTCGTAACTAAACGTGTTTTCCTTGTTTTCGAAAAGTTTGAATAGAGAAAATAGAAAATTTTCTACCTACTAAACAGGGCCTTAGAGATTCCTCTAAAAATCCAAAACACTCGTGAATGAATTTCAAATCACACCAATAAAAAAAAAATTTCATACATTCGATAGAATATAGGAAAAGCAAACTCAAGTTAAGTAAAGAACCCTAGACACGGATTTGAGATTTTGAAATTCAAAACCTAATCTCAATGCTCCCTTTCCCCAAGCTCGCGACCACGCTAGGTCCAAAATGGAAAAACCTCAAAAGCCCAGGCTCCAAGATCACAGTCATCCAAACTCCGAAGGCACACTTCGACTTCCTTCGTGCCCGAAAGCAAGAGCCAAATCGAGCTGCGAGCAAAGGCCTGTTGTGCCGAAGTTCTTCTCCCTCTCTTCTTCTTCATCTTCTTCTTCATTTTTCATTTTTTCTACCCGACTACAAAAACAAAGGTTCCTCTTTTAAGGCTGCCCCACTCACAAAATGATGTCGTTTCGTCTTTATGGGACAAAAAACGACGTCATTTCATTTTTTTTTTTTTTTAAATAAAACTCAAAACGACGTTATTTAGAGCTGCAAGAGTCCAAAACGGCGTCATTTTGTATAAGTTGGCACTTACCCAAACGACGCCGTTTTAGACTCTCGTAGTCCAAAACGATGTCGTTTTGGTATATTTGCATAATTTTAAAAAAAAATTTATAATGGTTAAAACGACGTCGTTTTGGCTCTAGAAATGCCAAAACGACGTTGTTTCGCTTTTAAACCGTATTTAAAGAACTCTAAACCCTCCAACCCCATTTTTGCCATGCTTCCAAACAAAAAATATTTTTAACAAACTGTATTTAGCAACTTCTAATTAATTTCGAATTATAAGATTATGAATAAAATAAGAATAATAAATTAACAAAACCATAAATCATACTTTGTAAATCATAAATATCTTTCACTAAATGTTTCATTAATTATTTAAATAATGTTAAATACATAAAAAAATATGTTTTAATAAATTTTCATTTTACTTAATTATATCTATTTTTCTAATAATTTATATAAAATTTTAATATTTTTTAAACATTTTAATCATTTTATTTTGCGTATCGGCCGATACCGCGACTTTGAATCATGGTCGTTGTAAGCCTTCTACAGCTCCTTCGCCACTCGATCCTTTTCAGCTTCACATAAGGCTTCCTTTCGCTCTAATTCTTTTTGGTGGATGCTTTGAAGCTGGGCATGGCCTTCTCCATCACGACCAAGTTTAGCCTCTAGCTTCATTGCCTTCTTAGCAAGTTCACCACCAAAGTTGCGTGCTCCATGAACAAAGTAGCACTTGACCCGCCTCTTCACCCCTTCAAGTTTGGGCACTCGAGATTCCGCCTACACTTGCTCGTACAGAGTGTAACGACCCAGCCCAACCATGAAGATATATTGTCTGCTTCGCCCAAGATGCCCCTCACGCCTTTTAAAACGCTCGTCTTCCACAAGGTCGAGGAGCCCATACTTCTTATATAGTGTCGAAAGCTTCTCCCCATCCGATGGCAGATGTGGGCCAAACACCCTTCATGCAAACACAAAGTCCTCGTTGTGTCCCAGCGGGATTGGCACAAATGAATATCCCCACATCGGGGTCGGATCTGGCCGATACCATTTGTAACGAGACCGTCCCAACCCCTCAGAGATATTGTCCGGCTTCGTGTCAAGATGCCCCTATACGCGAAACGCGTCTACAAGGTTGAAAGGAGCCCATACTTATATAGTGCCAGGAAGTTTCTCCCCTATCCGATGTGGTTTAATGTAACAGCCAGGAATTTGTATAGGTATAAGTTAGGGAAAATAATAATGACAGTGAATTTAGATAAAAGTTGTAGTGCTACTTTAAAATAATAAATTTATTTGGTGAAGCTTTATAGTGCATACGGTTATGAACATTAATGATAATTGAATTAGACATTATGGAAATAATGCGATAATTCAATTAGACGTATGAAAATAATAATAATAGTAATCAACAGTAATTAATTAATTACTTTAATGAAAAGATCGTTATGAAAATAATAATGGTAATTGAATTAGTAATTAATTAATTTACCTTAATGAAAGGACGTTATGAAAAATAATAATGGTAATTCAATTGGCGATTAATCAATAATTTTAATGAAGAGGGTAAAAGGTAAATTTTCCTATCAGATACCCTAAGATAAATTTAATGTTAGGCGTAAATCCTTTCATTCTTCTCCTTCTTCGAGTTTCTCTCTGGCTGGTAGAATCTCTGTATGACGACCCACTTCGGGATGAGCCAAGAATAAATTTCTCAGATAAGATCTTCCTTATTTTATTTTTCTAGATTTCTTTTGATGTAAATTCTTAATCTTCTTTCGCTTTAAATCAACCTCGGGGCAGCCAGATGATTTCACTCTCGTTCTAAAATAAAATTAAAAGAAATAAAATAAGGATTTGTGGTGTCATATTGAATTACTTTGAGTATGAGAATGAAAAGTATTTAAGGATAATTTTTTAAAGAAAATAACTTATTAATCAATAGGATAAATTTTGAAAAGGTCGACTCAGATAAATATTTGTATTTGATAAGTATTTAAAGATATATGTATTTTGGCAAGTAAATATTTTATTAAGGATTGAGATTTTATTAGATAAGGAATATGATTAGAATAATTATTTAGCAATTATAGGAAATAAGATTCGTTAATAATTCTTGTTGTCAATTATAATAATTGTTAGGTAAAAAGGCTAGATGTGTATTGTGTAATAATATACTTTGTAAAATATTATTAATATTATTTCTTTCTAGTAAAAGATTTAGTTCGGATTAAGAGCATAAAAATAAATAAATTATTAAAATAAGATCCGAAAGGAAAATGAGTTTTATAAAATTTGTAAAACTACCTAATTCAAATAGTTATCATTTGAACAGTTGTAAATATGTTTGAGGTCAACAAAAATAATATAATTGTTAAGAATATCAAATTAGGAAAGTTTTAAGAATAAATAAATAATGATGGTAGTTCTTCCTTATTATTTTAGGAGAAATATTTCATTGACGTGAAATTCTTCGGATTAGCTCCTTCAAAGCTTTGAGTACCTTCTTTGACGAAGTGGGATATTAATGCGTATTTTTAAAAGAAAATTGTTTGTGTTTACTCCATTTGAGGATGAAAATTGTTTTAACTAAATTATTTATAATCTTGTTTGGTGAAAAGTTTTACTTGTTTTATTTATTTGATTATCCATGGATCAAAAAAAAGTAGTTTTGGTGGGCTGGTTGTACTTTTGAAATTTGTTTTTTACGAAGAAAATATGGGAGATATGATGTTTCTGCAATTTGAAACTCTTGAAATTTGAAATATTTGACTCGATTAGTCTCTACCCTATTAACTAGGAATAATAGTTGACACTATTCGCCCTTTGTCAATGGGATATACTAGTTGACACTATTCGGCCCTCTCTTGTCAGATATGTATCAGCTTGACCTTTACATTTTCTTAAGGAAATGTGTAATTGATTTGAATCCTACCCTTTATGGGTTTGGTTAGGAGGTTACTAAGACAAGAAGGTTTTCGTTCCGTCTTACCTTAAATGAACACCATGGCTAGCCACCCATTTGAAAGTCCTACATAATCGGGCACCATTTGATATTTGATGACTGTGAAAATATAGCTAAAAAATATATTTGATTTTGGATTTGATATGAAAGTGTTTGAATCGAAATTTGATATGAAATTGTTTGGACTGCTACTTTGATATGAAATTGATTTGAAATGGATGAGAAATGCAAATGAAGTATATTTTGTTAATGTTCTACTTATTTTTGGAAATCAAAAGTTTTGATGAAAAACATCTCCTCATTTATTATATGACAGAAAACTTGATCCATGAAAATGTATTAGTATTTCTTATCAGCTTTGAGCTCAATTCTTATTCTTTTAAAATTTTCAGTACCTTTGTTCGCGAGGAGGACTAAGTAGGGATCAGAAATTGGTTTATTAGAATATTTGCCGAAACTTCTCTCGTATTACTGTTTAGATGTTAAAGTTTAGTTATGTTTACAAATATTTGAGCTCGAAGTTACTTGGATAAGTATACTTGCTGATGTATTGCCTTTAAAGTTGATAGCTCTGCGGATTTAGAAAGTTGCGATTTATTTCCCGAATAAGGCTGACGGTAATCGACAAAAACTGGGGCCATAAAGTAGGCAGCTAGTGTCGCTTCACACTTCAAACTTTCAGCCGGGCGGCTTTTGATAAAGCTTGAATTGACAATCATGTCCTACAAGGGGTTTTGGGGACGTGACACGTAGAGCCTGTGGTCATGTCCCACAGAGCAAAAAGCCTACGAGCTGATGAGCATTTATTTGTGAATATCTATTACTCAATGGTGTGCTTACATTTTATACGCAGCCATTTTTTCAAGTATGTGCCAGTTTACGATCTGGCTCAATCTTATTAGAGGAATAATTCTATAAAATATTATTAGATAGAAAAATGCAAGATAACATTCAATTTGAAAACCCAAGAAAGAAACAAACGTAATGTCTGCTAAGATGTCTCCCCATTCGTTTAAAACAAATAAAAGTAATAAACCATTTCTTTTGGCAACCACTCGAACCTCACTTCGCACAAGCAAGGTAAGTTTACTGAAAACATTTCCAAATATTTTCATGCCGCAGAGTTCTCTCTTTGTTTGCTTGTTACTGAGTTGCTGAAGTAATTATTTCTCTCTTTCGTTGCACCAGCTCTGTGAAGTAATTATTTTATTACTTTATTTATCTTATTTGTTTAAACTAAAATGTGGTTAATATTAATGAGAGACTTTTTTTTCTTTCGTTGGTTTTTTCAAATTGAATACTATGCACATCTTTTTTTCATTTTCTATCTAATGAATATTTTATAAATTATTTTATATTCCTAATAAATTAATTGAATCATGAAAGAGAATAACATGCCAAAAAAGAAAACGATTGAAAAAATAATATTATAAAATGTAAGCACACCAAAATTTAATTAATAGGATAATTCACTAATAAAAACAACCATATTCTCACTATAACTCGTCTTACGAAGACCGGTAGTAGGTAAGTGCCCAAGACACCAAATCATAGCGATAAGAAAATAGCGCAACATTCCAAAGAAAAATCTATAACTCAAAACGAAATGTATTGTGGCAGCCATTTTGTAGGGAGTAGCACCTCCCACCATCTCCTTCACCGCCTGTACGACCTCTCCACCAAATACATCCTCTTAGAGCAACTCCAGCAGTCAGCCAAAACCGGGAGCCAAAGCCATATTTGGATGCTAAACGGAAAAAATGGTGCTCCAGCAGTTAGCCAAAACAGGAGCTAAAATTTGGTTGTTGAACAGTGATCAGCAAAAATTGGCCAAATATAGTTGATCACTGTTCATCAGCAAAACACAGTAAAAACCCATTCTACCCTCAATATTATAGTCGTTGGAAGCCGAAAATCACACCCGTGAACCGTATTTTTGAACCAAATCCAAATAGGCAAACCGGCATACCAATACGTAGAATCCCCAACCCAAAAGACCAATTCGCGGAACCATTTTTGAAACTCCCGTCATCGGAAACAAAAAATTCTATAAATACCCAAACAAATGGAACGATCGTGATCTCGAGGAAATCAAAAACTCAGAACTACGTAAGTGGAAGAATTAAGGAAAAAGCCAATCGACTGAGGCAAGTCGCAACGCCGCTGCCGCACCGGGCCCACTGCCTACACCACGCTCGCCAGCCGGGGTCCAAAACGGGTCGCCACCGCCGCCACCCCGCCGCACCTCCGCGACCTGAGCTCTCCGCCCCACGAAGGTCGCCGGCCCCTTCCGTGCCCACCCCTATCCCCTCTCTTCCCAAAACTGTTCAAACCGAAGGGAAGAACAGGCATGCCTGCTTGAAGCAGACACATAACAAAACGACGTCTGCTTTCGCTTTCTTCCAAAGACAAAACGACTTCGTTTCGGTTTTTTATTTATTTTTAAATAAGGTTCAAAACGACGTCGTTTCAAGCCATAACTACTCCAAAACGACGCCGTTTTGAAGCAGCAATCAATCACCCAAAACGACGCTGCTTTTGAAGCTAATTTAAACAAACGACGCTGCTTTGGTACAAAGTAAAATTTTAAAAATATTGTCGAAATAAAAACGACGCCAATGCTTTGTCTAAAAAGGGTCAAAACGACGTCGCTTGACCCAAACCAATGTTTTTACAACCACTAGCTCTACAAATATTTTTATTAACTTCTAATTATTTTCATTTTATAATATTATAAATAAAATATTATTAACATAAATCATATTTTTTGTGAATAATTTAAAATAAAATTTTTTACTTGATATCAATTAATTTATTTTATTAGCCTACAAATATTAGTAATTAACTTCTAATTATTTTCAATTTATAATATTATAAATAAAATATTATCAATAAGGGGAAAAAACCATAAATCATATTTTTATTAGCCTACAAATTTTTTTTATTAACTTCTAATTTTTTCAATTTATAATATTATAAATAAAATATTATTAATAAATGAAAAACATATATCATTTTTTTGTGAATAATTTAAATACAAATTTAAAATAAAATTTTTACTTTGCTATGAATTAATTTATTTTATTAGCCTTACAAATATTTTATTAACTTCTAATTATTTTCAATTCTTAAATCATAAATAAAATTGATATGAATTTGTTTCCTTTCCACCTTTAGCTACTCAATACTAATTTAAAAAATGATTAAATTTAAACTACATCTCTCCAATACAAAGTTAAAGTGGGAAAATCTTTTCTTAATCGAGGAAGACGTGGCACTGCGTATAGCTTGGCCGATCACAACTAAGATCCTGGCATTCAGACAAGTAACCGGCGTGTCAAAAGTTTTTGGGATCGAGTGATGGCCAAGTTTTTAGAGACCAATGTTGGAGTTGACCCACCACAGACTTTATGTTCTGTACAAAATCGATGGGATAGAATCCGACATTATTGTACAAAATGGCGTGGATACCGCACGTATCGCAACAGCCGCAAAGTGGAGCGAACATCACCGACGAGGTCAGTTATCTATTGTTATATTTTTCTATAACAATTATTTTTAATGAAAATTTTTTACTTATATCTAATTTATTTTTTCAGCAGCGATGCGGCTTAAGTGAATATGTTCCAAGTCGGTTGGGAGTCTCAGGATTTCATGATCATCACGTGGGAGGCTTAACACCGTGATAAGGGATGATTATACAAGAAAAGCAACCCTAGCCCCGCCTCTCCCCGTTGCGAGGAACTCCACATGAAACACCGATCTCGACTCTGATCAAGATCCATATAGTAATGCAACGCCGCCTCTCCAAGGGAAGAGACCCTCGAAGAAAAGTAAACTAAAGAAAGAAAAATAAAAGTAAGGCGAAACCAACAGATACTTGCACTTATTTCCAGATGGACCGCGAAACATTCCAAGGCAGAAAGTGAAAAGCGAGAAGAAACACTGGGCGGAGGAGCAAAAGCTCAATTACTCAAGGAGCGTACGTAGGGAGGATGTGCAACTAGACACGCGAAACGCGGCCGGGCGATAGATTGTATGAGCCAAACATAAAGCCACAGATGATCGCCGATGATATTATGGAAAAGACATATCACATATGACATTTAAACATCAATACTACTATCAACTTCTCAGAAGAATGCGGTTATGGCAAAGCAATGAAAATGCAAGTAGTCTTAACTTTAATGTGGCAACATATTACTAGTCAAGATATTTTCAATGTAATTTCACTTTTATCTACTTACTTAAATGAATATTCAAATTATCTAATGAGTCAACTTAGTAGTAAAAAATGATTAAAATATAACTAACTTGAATTTTCATTAAAAAACATAACATAACATGACAGAAAGCAAACATAATATTAAAACAAGGAAATCACTCGATAACGCCTTGTCTGTGTAAATGGCCCACATGTGCAATGATGTCGTGGCGAGGGCATAGTGGGTGCTCGACTTCACGGTACGCTTGGTACCATAAATTGATCAAAGGGTCTCGAGCCTCGTGAGACTCAATCGGGCCACTCGCTCCTAATGAGTCATACGTAATCGCCAGTTTACGGTGCAACAAGCTCATCATTATCAACCCGCCATCCTCGAATATTATCATAAGTTGCGTAAAATAATGCATATCGCTTCTGCAGATAAAAGCCAAGCCCTCATGATGCCAGACCGAGCTTCTGGCCCTCGAATGATAGCAAAACGAGCTTGAAGCACCCTTAAATGCTCAGCTTCTACATCCTTTCAGAATCCTCATGTTTTTTGTAAAGAATTCGTGGAGCCAACTCTTTGCGACGCGAAATTGATTGAACAATCACGCCCAATTCCTGGATATATACCTGCCCCAGGAAGATAGTGAACCCATATTGTAACGGTTGCCCATTATGGTATAATTTGTCGAAGGCCACATCTTTTTCTCGCAGTTGTACCAGACGGAGGCTCGAGTACATTAATATCATTAGCTAGACTCGCATGCCAAAAAAGCATGCCATATCCACAAGTAGTGGGAGGCGCACGACTTCGAGCACAATAGCTCTGGCCGCCGATTACGACTGCGATACATTCCGTGGGATATGTCATGGACGCTTTTTCCATCGCCTGCTGCATACAAATCCAACCGGCTCATTCCAGAAAGCCACGCACAATGCTTCGTATCAGCCAGAGGATGTCAAACGCTGGTTGGGATCTCGAGGATATTCAGCCTGGGGTACTTCTACTTACCTCTCGGCAGACCGTTGACACACCCGATGGTTAAGTGGTCTCTAATTCTCGACATATTCGTCGAGTGGAGTCCCGCCAGATATCATATGCAAGCATGCGAAGTGCGCACTAGCTATTTTTGTTCCACCTGGGATAAACCTGACGTGTTGGCAAGATTTCTTCTGCACGAACATCGATCAAGCAATATCGGAGGTTTATGTAAAATTCGAAGAAACAGAGGCCAACTTAAACGAAAGCGCCATGGGGTCATCAAGCTCACCGTGAGACTGACTCGAACGGCAATCATTTAGCAATGGAATGGCCGCTAACCTCATCAATGGAATTCCTATCGCTTTCACTACTTATCTCCGTGAGCAGCCCGTACCTTGTGAGTTTCTCTCTTGGCTCTTCGAACTCTGGAGAAGTCACATGCAACTATGTGTTTCTTCAGGCTTAAAGAAGATGAATCATTCAAAAGACGAGCCAAAAGTTACTCATTCTCGCTTTCCCCGGGAAGACCAAAACCTTACGCTACAGAAATTCTAAGTGACATCCTCCTCAATTTATAGATGTTGAAGTCTTTATTGCTTACCGAAATGCATTAAAAGCTCGTGTCGCGGATTTGACAAGTCAATGGCAGATATCTATAAGACCAACTTCATCAGCTTTTTTAAAACCCCGATGTGATGTGACAAATCACCCAATGACTCTGCCAAATCATCCGTAACCCGATGTACTTTTATAGCCACGTGATTCGACAACCTCACCAAGTGACATGTCAAATAATCCAAAAACCCGACTGAATCTCTTTATAACCCCACGATGCGAGTGGGTTTCAATCAAATACATGTTAAATCATCAAGATTTATCGCCTTTATAACCCTGATGATTGAGAATGCAAGAAAATTAATTTTCATTATTTTTTATAAGAAGTACAAAAATTTTTAAAATTAATTAATATTTGTAACCCAAAAAAAGCACACCTATTGAAATTATTAATTCAAAATATTTATATTTATTTTATTGATTTAATTTAAATATTTATAGCCATTTTTATTTTTAATAGAATCTTTATATTTATTTTAAATTTTAATTAAATATTTATTTATCTTTTTAAATCAATTTTATAACAGATTGAGCCGATATAAATGAATTGGCTGCATAATAATAATTATTGGCAAGCAAGTAAATGGTAAATTGGAATGTGATTAGATTTAATTTTTCAACTTTGGGACGTCACCGCCTGAGACATGCTTTAGCCAAAACTCAGCCAACCAAAAAGTAACTGGGAGCCCAAAAATGGCTTTAGATGCTGCAATCGCCATGCCTCTTACGAGGAGAGCACCAAGAGGCCGGGCTCCCTCCATTATGGTCTCCTTGTACAGGGATCGATCAAACAATACAGATTCAAGACATGGCGAGGCCGTCGACCTGCCTGAAGGGGATTCCATATAGATACTAGCCTTCCCCTTTGCCCGCAACGATCCCTTCGGCTATGCCCGAGCTACCAACGATTCTTGTGAAACTCCAAAATGCTTGGGATGGGCGACCTCCTAAGCTGTCAAGGCGCCTGCCCCCTTAGCTCCGACACCTCAAGCCCTTTCCTGCCCCCAAGACACCCATCAAAGGCCGATCGTAACACTTCAAATTATATCACCATTAAAAATCACGACCATCGACCAAATATTTTGGCTCTGGTGAACAAAGATTTTCGGCCCAGAAACTCATTACCGACCATTTACCACCAAATTATTTAAATAGTAATTTTCTCCCGCCCAGAATTATTTCACCGACAAAATCAATTGGTCAGCAACCACCGACCACATTTACTCGACACAAACCATTTCCGACTATTTTTCGACATGTTTTTCCGGAATTACTTACCGACCGAAAGAATTCATTTGCAAATCTGGCTCTCCAATGGTTGGTAATTGTCGACCAAATTATACCTGTAAAAACCAACCAAATTTTAATATCACTCGCCTGCAAATGGTCTCAAATGGTCAGAGTACACGACAATAAAGTGACCAAAACCGACCAAAATTTATTGTCGTCAGTAGTCGGCTCCCAAAATGGCCTGCAGAATTACCGACCATTTGGAGACCATTTACCGACCAATGATATTAAAAAATTTTGGTCGGTTTTTGGTCGCAATTTGGTCGGTAAATTAATTTTCAAATTTTTTTTTTGCCATTTTGAGTTTTGATATTTTCTCTAGCTTTTTAAATATATATATATATATATATATATATATATATATTAAGATTACTTTTAAACAAATGAAAAGTACAATAGTGCATGCATATTATATAAAGAGTAAAAATGGACACACCCCCACCCTTCCGCTGGAGTGGGCGTAAATGGCTTCACCCACGTAAATCCCCACTGCTACTCTAACTACTCAAACTCCTGTGAAGCCAAGCCGTATTGCTTCTCGCTAAAACCTCCTATAAAAAAATTTTCTTTCCTAAACTTATGATTTTATAAAAATTTCGGCAGCATAACAAATTCGCATATGTAATTACTGCCCCACTCAGATAAGACCAATTTAAGACTATATCCAAAATACTAAGAACCAAAGATACCAACACATTCTCACAAAACTACTCTAATGCATACATATTGCCCATTATACATATTCAAAGTATTTTCTTACATAATATTCTACTAACAAAGACTTGTACAAATGTCGTGATTAAACCCTTATTATGCTCCAAATACTCGCTGCACTGCATTCCCGAAAATACGAAAGGAAAATAATGAGCTAAACGCAGCTCAATGAGCGTGATGCTTTTATAAACGTTGCTTCCTAAAACATCTCAAAACGTAAAACTTTCATTTACAATTATTTTCCGTAGTTTTTCTTGCTTTTCAAGTTTCTAAAACTTTTCTTTGCTTGCTTAGCTTTGCTTTTCTTTAAAAGCCTTATAAAAACTCTCTACTTATCATTGCTAAGCTTACAAAACTTCAAACTTCTCTTGCTTGCTTCGCTTTATCTCGCTTGAAAAGCTTTCTTAAACCTTTCACAAACCTTTTCTTTAAAAGTTTCTCAAAATCCTTTTCATAAAACTTGGTACTGTACCAACCGCATTCTTTCGAAAAATAAAACTGAGCCCCGCTCAACCGCTGTTTTTAAAACTCTCCGTAAGTCTGGCACGAACTAAATTCGCGATTTTTCAAAACTCGTATATTACGCTTATAAAACATCAACCACTCTGAGCCTATTTTTGCTTAATATCATATTCTAGTGAACACTAAGCCCGGGCAACGTGCCGCTGGAAGGACCCGGGTCCCGCATCACTTTTTCCTCCCGCTGACATTAATCGATCCGCATCACCATAATTCTAGTTAGAGCTCATAACCCTTATATACCCGCATCGTGTCACTGGCCTCCCTTTAAACGCACGACGATGTCCTGGTCACGACCGCGAAAAACTAAACACGTACGTGATCCCAACACCACCGTGCACAGCTACTAATACCCTCCGAATCTGGGCTTTGCTTAGAACTATAAGGCCTGTTTTTCACACAAAACATTCTGCCATTACAAGCTGTTTTCTAAAATTCCGCTTTACAATTTAAACCATTTCGCTGGCTGGGCCAAAATCTGGCTTAATTATTCAAAACCATTTTTACTTATTTCATTGGCTGAAAGATATTACAATTTAGAAACCATTTACTTATTTCCTTTTCAAAAATGGTTTAACTCAAAACCATTTCCGCTCTCGCTTCGATTTCTAATTCATCACAGCTTCTCAAACTATCAACTCAAAACCATTTAAATACTAAATAAGAAAAACAGCTTTTATAATAATAATAATAATAATACACTAAGATTCTAAATTAGCTTAGAATTCGCCCACCTCGTCATAAACTCAAGCACGCCCACAACTTTCCCGCCTGCTACCTCACACACTCGACGATTAGATCACACACGCCAAGACAAATTCTCGCACTCAGACACTGGATGCTATTAATTAAAATTTTCGTAAAATACGCGCCTAAATGCCATTCATTGTGCATATATATTAGATTCTGGGACTAAAGCTTATTTCCATATGCCTAAAACACCCAAAAATATTCGTAATTTGTCCGATCGTTAATAAAATCCCGAAATTTTAACCAAAACCGTCCGAAAATACCTTTAAATTCGGGTCCGACCGTGTCCGAAAATAGTCCCAAAATTTCCTAAAAATTCCTAAAATCTTAAACTCGCCTGTTAAAATTTTAATTAAATTTATTGGCTCTAAAGAATATCCCAAAACATTACATACCCTTTTGTATCGGGTAAATACAAAGAGAAAATCTCCCACCCCTTCAACCTTGACAAAAGTTCCAAGATTTCGCTGGTCCACGCGCAAATTCGTCACAAGTAGGAAGAACTTCTAAACTTCTATCCGAAAATTCGACCACTGGGGACGACGGCAAGTAGATCCGAGTAAAAACCAAAATTCGGCCAAAGACATTTACCCTCGAATTCTCGCTAAATCCGCTGTCTTGCATCTACGCTGCAGCCTCTATCACAGAAAGATTCTTCCTCTCATGAACTCGATGAACTACTGGCCGATTCATAACCGGGTAGTTGAAGTACAGAGAAAATTTGCAATCTCCTCCCGCCGATCTCTCTCTCGCTCACGTCCGTCCCCGCCATTCATTTGATGTTTTGTCCTTTTTTTTTTTTTTTTTTTTAATTTCTTTATGCTGACCCACATATCCTTTTTTCTTTGTCAGTCTGCTTCAACCCCTCGAAACAATTTATTTTGGCTCCAAGCCAATTTTCTTTATCCTAATTAAATATTCTTTAATCCATTATTTCACATTTTTCTAATTTTCAGGTCCTTGCCGGCTTCACTTAAACCCGGCCGCCAATTCGTGAAATATTCCGACCGCTCCTGAATTTCAACGAACTTTCCTAGTCACTAGATTTCGCGTACGAACTTAATCTACAAGCAAACTGCTTTCACATCCATCTGTGAGAATTTTCGAGACTTTCCTCGAATTATTCCTAAGTAATTTATTATTATTAATTTATTATTTAAACTTCCCTTGCAATTATACTCACCCTCACCTTTCTTAATCGAAAATTTCCTATTCCTCAAACATTTAAATATCAGAATCCAACTTTCAAATTCCTACTACGCCATCTCTAACTTAATTATACCTTACATATCCTTTTGCTAAACGACAATCGTGTCCCTTGCTCAAGTACCACATTCGGTTCCAAAATTTATAATTTCCTAATTCATCTCCAAAATACTACAACGACACTTGGCATTTCCATACACCCTCACAAAGATCAGCCATCAGACACTCTCTGATCTGGCTACAAAATCCTCCTCCTGTGAACATTTCGCCCTCGAAACGAATAAACTAAACTCCAAAAGAATTAAACGAAAAATACCTCATCCCAAAATAAGCGAGGTACTGACGGCCGCATCCGGCCTCTCGGCTCCCAAGTGTACCGCCCTCCCTCTCATGATTCCTCCACGTGACTTTAACTCAAAGGAATTACTTGCTTCCTCAACACTGCTCATGGGACTACACCGCGACAAGTGATCTCCCTCATAAGTCAAATTTTCCTTTAACTCGTGACTCATACTCTCTCTATACATGTGAAGGATCCGGGATATATTTTCTCAACATCGATACAATTTAATGTATCATGAACTTCGATAATCCCTAGGGTAACTCAACTCAGAAGCCACGTCCTACTTCGCTTCACAATCCATAAGGTCCAATATAATTCTGACTAAGCTCTCGCTCGCTTCCCAACTCAACACACCTTCCAAGCGTGAAATCTTAAAAGCACTCACACCCATCTCAGACGCAAGTCTCTACGACCTGGCCAAGATAAATTTTTATGCCTATCTCTTGCTATCTTCAAGTTATCACGAACAACTTTCACTTTGCTCAAGTGATCCTGTACTGAAGTTCAAAGGGCCTACTAGTCTTCTCTTCTCACCAACCTCATCCCAAGACACCTGAGTCCTACATTTCCCCGCTCATACAACGCCCAAATCTGTACCCATATCTATACCGGCTCGATACTATCGGGCTTGCAGTGCAGAAACTCCATTACAAGGCGAGTATCCCAACTTCCTTTGAATTCCATCACACAAGCTCGAAAGATACCTCTAACGTCCGAATACCCTCTCTCACCGACTCATCCGTCTGATGCATGAAATGTCGTGGCCGAAATGAAGGCGAGTACTCCAACGCCGGCTTTGTAACCAGCCAAAACCTGGATGTGAACCTGGGGTCTCGATCTGAAACTATCGAAATTGGAACCCCATGAAGTCTCACTATCTCGTCCACATACAATCGGGCCAACTTTTCCAAAGAATCTTCAACATTAACTGGTAGAAAATGAGCAGACTTCGTCAAACGATCAACTATTACCCATATCGCATCATGTTGTTCTCGAGTCCATGGAAGACCCTACAAAATCCATAGTAATATTTTCCCATTTCCACACTGGAATAGGGAGTAACTGTATCTTCCCCGCGGGCCTCTCGATGCCCCGCTCACCGCCGATGTGTTAGGCACCTAGAAACGAAGTTTCATGATCTCTTTCTTCATCCCATTCCACCGCAATGTTCTTTCAAAGTTTTATACATCTTGGTACTACTTCTTCCGATGCATACAAGACGCATGAATGTGCTTCCTCCATAATGTTCTCTTGTTTCGCTGTATACCCGCAATTCCATTACTCCTCCGCCCTCTTCACTATCATGCCATCATCTCTGAATTTGAAACTCGTTCTTTCCTTTTTCTATCTCTTCCCATCAACTCAAGCCATCTTCTTTCGCCCTCGTGTTTAACTCCTTTGGGGTTAAAAATATATTGAAGACTCTTATGATCCTGTGAAAGATCCCACTGTGCGAACACCATATAAATAATGTCCCCATATTTTTAGGGCAAACACGACTGCTGCAAGCTCTAAGTGTGTGTGGTACTTCTCATGCTTTTAGTCAGTTCCAGAGGCATATGCAATCACCCCCATCATTCCGCATCAAAACACAACCAAGGCCTTGCCTGTGGCTAATCACTATAAACCACAAATCCATCTTCCCGCATTGGGTAAAGCTAGAACTCGGGCTGAAGCTCAATCTACTCTTCTCAACTCCTCGAAACTCTTTCCGCTGCATCTACCCAATCATACTTTTAACATCTTTCCTTGTCGTACTTGGTCGGTGAGGGTTGCTATCTCTGAGAACCCCTCAACAAACTTCCCCGTATCACCCCGCTGCACCAAGGAAGCTTCCGACCTCCGACACATTCTTCTTCGTGGTTTCCACCCCCACACGCTTCTATTTCGGGATCCACACTCACCCCATTAGCTGAAATGACATGACCTAGAATGCCACCTGTCGAGCCAAAAATCGACACTTGCTCAACTTGGCATACAACCTGGTCGCCTCCCTTAGGGTCCAAGAACACAATCCTCGTGTGCTTTGAATGTTCTCCGAACTACTAATACACTAGATATCAATAAAGACTATGACGAACCCATTCAAGTACGCTGGAATACTCTGCCTCATCAAATCCATAAACGCTGCCGACATTAGTTAAACCAAATGGCATCACTAAAAACTCATTACGCCCGTAGCGTGTCCCCGAATGCGCCTTAGGTAAGATCACCTGGGTGACTTCAACTGATGATACCCCCAACCTCAAGTCTATCTCGAGTATACCCGAGATCCTCGGAGTTGATCAAATAACCCATCGATCCTAGGGAGCGGGATACCGACAAGGATGGTAACCTGCTCAGCCGCCTGTGAATCTATACACAACCGCAAACTCCCATCTTTCTTTTCACGAAGAGAACTCGGAGCTCCCACGGGATATGCCTCATTCTTAATAAATCCTTACTTAATGAATTCTTAACCGAGCCTTAAGCTCCCTTAACTCTCAAGCAGGAGCCATCCTATAAGGAGGAATGGAAATGGGCCTACCCCCGAGATCAAATCAATGGTGAACTCCACTTCTCTTCTGAGGTAACCTGCCATATCATCCAGAACACATCCAACTCTCTAATAACTGAAATCTCATCCAATATAGTCCCCTCCTTCCCGTCTCCACCGCTATTGCTTGGGATAACCCCACAATCCTACGCAACATTTTCTCTGTATGCCGTCATGGCGGAGACTCATATAGGAAGATAACTCTATTGACCTCCCCGGTTCTTCCGTAACCTCTCTAGGTCATGGGTGGAGGGTCGCTGACGCTGACTCCGGTCAGCTATGGCTACTATCCGTGGGCACTGCGCTTCAATTCGCCTACCGAACAACTCGCACTTGAGCCCCTCCGGTGGCCTAGATGGTCCACAAATCTAACCCGTCATTCGGAGGCCGATCTATAGAGCGAGAGCGGAACCACTACGCGCTCATCCCTCCTCGTGCACTTCCAGACGCCTGAAACCGCTTGAATAACTCTCCGCACGAGCCCCCATTCCTCTCTTCCCGACATGGTTGTATTTACCAAAATCAACCGTCAATCACTCGATATGTATGTACTTTGAATCCGAAATGCAGCGGCTGCCAATACTTATGCTCTGATACCACCTTGACACACCCCCACCCCCTTCCAGCTGGGCAAGGCAGCCGCCACTCCACAATCCCGTACCGCTACTCCCAACGACTAAACTCCCGCGGTCGTTCGCATTGCCATAAAAAACCTCCTATAAAAATTTTCTTTCCTAAACTTATGATTTTATATAAAATTTCGCAGCATAACAAATGCATATAGAACATGTCCTACCCCGTATACATCCAATTTACACATATCCAAAATATAAAATCAAGATACTTCACACATTCTCACAAAACTATTTCCCATGCATACATACGTTCCATTATACATATTCAAAGTATTTTCTTACATAATATTCATTAACAAAGATTGTACAATGTCGCACAAACCCTATTATGCTCTAAATGGCTCATGGCCGTATTTGGAAAATAGTTTTTAAATGGAAAATAATGATTTAAACGAGAGTTTCGTTGAGTGTATGCTTTTATAAAACGTTTTGCTTTTCCGGAAAACATCTCAAAAATGTAAAACTTTCATTTACAATTATTTTCCAGAAGTTTTTCTTTGCTTTTCAAGTTTCTAAAACTTTTCTTTGCTTGCTTGCTTGCTTTGCTTTTCTTTAAAAGCTTATAAAACTCTCATTTATTGCTTGCTTAGAAGTTTATAAAACTTCTCAAACTCTCTTGCTTCTGCTTGTTTTTATCTTGCTTGAAAAGTTTCTAAAACTCACAACCTTTTCTTTAAAAGTTTTTCAAACTTTCGCAAAACGGAGCCCGAGCTCAACCGCATTCTTTGTGTACAAACGGAGTCACCAACCGCTTGCTTTGAAACCTCCTAAGCCCTGGAAGCAACGTAACCAATTATTGACTTTTCTTTAAACCAGATATTACGCTATAAAACATCAACCACTGAGGCCTATTTTTTGCTTATCGTAATTTCAGTGAACACGGAAGCCCTGGCGATCGTGCTGAAGCGACCGGGTCCCGCATCACTTTTCCTAGAATATGGTGGAACTGACCGCATCAAATTACACTTAGTTAGAGCTCATAACCTTTATATAATTCCGCACGTGTCACCTATTCTCAAATGCATGATGTATGTCCTAAGCTCGTCAGACCAGCAAAAACTAAAAATGCATGTATGAGATCCTAATACCACCGCACATACGGACACCTCCTAATTCCGCTTTCTTGCTTAGAACTAGGGAAGGCCTGTTTTTCACAAACATTTTCGCTTTTGCTCGGCTGTTGTTCTTTTGAAAAATGGTTTTACAACTTTAAAACCATTTGTTGAGCCGCTTGAAAACTATTAATTGTTCAAAACCATTACTTACTTGCTTGCTCAAAGATGGTTTACAATTTAGAAACCATTTATTTACTAAAATGAATGAACTCAAAACCATTTGCTTTCTCGCTTGATTTCTAATTCATCATTGCTTAAAATTGCCAACTCAAAAACCATGAAATAAATAAGAAAATGTACTTTATAATAATAATAATAATACACTAGGTATTTGGAAAATTCAGTTAGAACACTCACCTTTTGTTTCATAAACTTGACACAGTTCCACAACTTTCCCGCTTTTGCTTTTAGCCTACACACTCGATATTAGATCGATACACGCCAAGACAAATCTAAGCAATTTGCACACTTGATGCTACAATTAAAATTAAAATATAAATATCTCAAATGCCATTCACAGTAACACAGACTTCAGAATTGTGCATGATTCTCTCTCATGGTGCACTTCACCCTTCCTGGACTCACCTCACGTACCCTCCTTCAAAGCGTTCTCACCCATAGGATATCCTCATCTCAATCGAGTTCCTTTCGCCTTCCCGTGCATTCGGCCCGAACCTGCGACTCCAAAGGGTCTTTGGGAATTCAAACTTTAAGCATCTCTCCTTAATTAACCGAAATTTATTACCAAGCAGGCCAGAGGTTTATTTGGATTGAAAGATCTTAGAAATCTCTCGGAAACCAAGGAGGTTAGTGTTCTCACCCAGATATATTTAGCCAGCCTACCCGAGTAAGACGAAAAGGGTCACGAGTGGGCGGGTCTCACAATAAAAGGCGCCTTTATTGTGAGACCCCACCCTTCTCGTGACCACCTCATAAGCATTCTCCTGTGCAAGCCTCACCTGCTGTGACATCCTCATTCTACCCGAGCCGCCTCCCGTAGATTCGAACCCGTGACCCAGTGGTCTTGCGAACCACTGGGAAGCACTCGTACCATCCAGTTAAAGCAGGCCAGATACATCGGGACTGGCATATCTTGAACTCGGTTATCTGAGGCGAGTTGACTTCACGTGGGTCAGCATATCCGATGAGTGAGCTTCCACTGGCTCATGAGCAACACGAAAGCGGTAGTCCCAATAAAGTGCCTTTTATTAGAGACCCCCACCCCTCTGACCCACCTCTACGCACTCTTCAAAGCAAGCCTCACCTACAGTGATATCCATCTACTCTAGCCTTTTCGCCTCCCTGCAGATTCGAACCTACCTGGTGTCTTTAAATTCAATCTTGGGCTAATCCTCTGCAACACCAACCGAGCTCGCTTCTTTATCAGGTTCACTTCGTGATCACGGTGATCATGCGTGCTCGGCAAGCTCAGCGTGGCTCCACCATTTGGCACATCATGCTTGCCACCCCTTAAAGATTTTCTATCACAGAGAGACTAACTCCAAATGAGAGGAGATGCCTCCCATCGGACTATAGTTCTCACCTCGCTCGAGTCTCTACAGGCGAAAGAACGCCAGAGCAGACAGATATTCCCGCGAGCGACCACCACAAGACTAATACATACAAGACCCCCATTAAATAATAATTGGCGGGCACCCCTGGAACAATGGCTACATGGATCCCACACTTTCCATATAGTCTAAAACAACTCAAAAATATTTCACTCTCTGTCCGACCGTTTGAATAAAATCCTGAAATTCTTTAAACTGTAATCGTCCGAAACAAATTCCAAATTCATCCTGATCGTCCTGTAATAATCCCAAAATCTCCTAAAATTCCTAAAAAAATTCCTAAACCTGGGTCTAAAAATCTCCTTGGGACTAAATTTATGGTCTCTAAGAATATTCTAAAGCCCATTATATACTCCCTTTGAGTCGAAATAATACAAAGAGTGAGCTCTAATCTCTTCAACCTTGACAAAAGCCAAGATTTCAAGGTCCACGCGTAGCTCTCAGCCGCTGCAGTGCCATCTTTAAACTTCGTCCGAAAATTCCGACTAATTAACGACGTAGATCCGGCAAAAACTAAAATTCCGTGCTGCATATTTACCCGAACAAACTCAGCGGCTGTGACTCACGCTGCAGTTTCATCGCAGAAAGATTCTTCTCCTCGCTTATCCCGACGAACTGACGGTCGATTACAACTGGTAGTTATAAAAAGAGAGAAAAAATTTAAAAATCTCGTCGGACTCTCTCTGCCTCACGTCCGTCCCCTGCCATTCATTTGATGTTTTGTCCTTTTTTTTTTTTTTTTTTAATTTCTTTATGTGGGGACTCCATATCCTTTTCTTTCTTTTTGTCTGGTCCGCTTCAACCCCGAAACAATTTATTTTCATTCCTGGGCTTCAATTTTCTTTATCCTAATTAAATATTCTTTAACTATTTGTCATTTTTCTGTAATTTTTTCAAAATCCTGCTTATTTCACTTTAAACCCAATAGGAAATTAAAATATTCGAGACGGTCCCTAATTCTAACTAAACTTTCCGTAGGTCACTAGATTTCACGAGATCGAACTTAATCTGCCAAGCAAACTGCTTGGTCATCCGAGATCTAGAGAATTTTCGAGACTTTCCTGAATTATTCTGGCAATTTATTATTATTAATTTACTATTTAAACTTCCCTTAATTATACTTTCACCCCCTCAACTTTCCTTAATTGAAAATTTGTCCTCAAACATTTAAATATCAGAAATCCAACTTTCAAATTTACTACATTTCATCTCTAACTTAATTATACCATATCCTTTTCGCTAAACGCATAATCAGAATTCTTGCTCAAGTACCACATTCCTGTCCTGTAAATTTATAATTTCCACTCTTTATCTCCAAATGTCATGATACTTGGTACTCTTTATACACCCCTACATAAAGATCATGTAATCACACTCTGATCTTAAGGTTACAAAATTATTTTAAACAAGCAAACTAATATATATACTCGCATATATACAAAGAAATAAGTCAAGAGAAAATAAAAACATGAATTCCTAAATCCAAGTATAAGACATAAAAAAAGTGTGTAACAGCACTCAACTATCCAACCTAGTGTCATCACTGCATGCCGAGATGTATCCGTCCGTATGGTGAGATGCGTCTGCACTGGGTAGAGCCGCCCTGGTCGCCGCAATCCCCGATGCGGTTGCCGCAGTGCCGCGAGGTGCCGGAGAGATGTCAGAAGCCGGAGCATTACGCCCTCGAACAATCCGAGGTAGATCATCGTGCTGAACCGCAAATTCACCTTCCCCGACACTTCTTGTAAGTTACCAAAACGCAGACGTTAAGAACTCATCCCTATCATCCCTATACGATCATGCGCCACTCCCAGACGCCAACTCGATATCAGATCGCATTTCAGATCGCCTAAAGTCCTCCATCGCCGAACAAATTCAAAATGGTCCTTCAAGATGGAGCTTCATAACCGGGTCGCCTATATGCTGAAGAGAATGATGATGTCGATTTAACCAACGCCATGCACTCCGGCATCTTCCTCCTTGCCATCATTACCCCATACCAAATCTTAATTCAGATCAACCGCGGAGTCACGAATTTATAACTACCTCGTTGCACCATCACATGAACTCGAAGTAGACTGAATACACTTGAGTTTGTGCAGCTAACATTTCCTCATATCTCTAATAAACATAGCAGTGTGAGACTCTCTTACCCTTCGCGCACCACTCCTCACGCATTCTCTGCACAAGCTCACTCATGGGATATCCTCATTCCTAATCGAGTTCTCGCCTCCCGTGCAGATTCGAACCCACCTGCGCCTTTAGTCCAATGGGAAGCATCCTCGGGTACCAACCGATTTGAGGTCTAATGATGTGCTGGCGCCGATTAGAATTTAGAACGCCTCGACATCATTCGGGCATGAAGTGAAAATTTTCGAAAATTGTAACCTGTGCGCCTCTAAATTAATACTGATTTTTTTCTTATTTTATCCTATGGAGGGGTTGCAAAGGGATTTTAAGAGAAGGCACTGGCCTAGTGACTTTGAACCGATATTTAGAAGATAATGAGATTTAAGTGAATAGTGATTTCCTGATCGAAATTTGGAGCTCACAATAAATTTTTCTAAATTGAGCCGAAAATACTAAAAGGTCTGGAATAAATCATAAAGACTAATCGAAATCGAAATAAAGTGAAACGGAGTCCGTCGGGAGGTTTCGTGATCCGAACGCACTGCACACACGCTATTGTCCTGATTACCGATTTTTAATGATTTTAACCGATTTAGGTGATTTTGAGCCCTAAATTCACTGTGAAGGATTTAGTTAAAATATTTTTTATGTTCAAATTTAAATATGTACTTACCATGTATCATTTTCGACATATAATCGATATAAAAACAAAGAACGAGATAAAATTCGTTATAATGGAGATATTTAATTGTACTAGCCAATCAAAATCTTTCAATGACTAAGTTATGATTTAAATAATGTAAATGACTTCATTCTAAGTAGAATGCACCAATGGTAGTTTTGATAAAAGAGTAATCTTACTTTAAACCAACCAATGATATTTTGTTACTTATACACTTTTGGAATAATATTTTAAAGTCTAAAATTTGGGGATTTAAGTGCTCAAAAGAGGGACTTCTATAGGAGAGGAAAGAAAGGAGAAAAAGAGAGAAAGAAAGGAAGAAAGGAGAAAGAGGAAGAGAAAGGAGAATCCAAGTTGGGGAGGTGAGTTTCTTTGTTTTTCAAGCTTCGCGATCTTCAAGTGGTAATCAAGGAGAGGAGCCAAAGAAACCCCAAGAAATGTTAAGTTTTCATGGTGGGAAAGTTAGGGTTTGATGTTTCCATGTTTAATGTCTTAAATTCTGGTATGGATGTTAAATTTATGGTATTTAAGGTTTAATGGTGCTGAATTTAATATCAATTGAGAAAGCCATGGTTTAGGTTAGGGTTTTGACAAAATCAAGTGAGTAAGGGTTAGGTTTTGATAGTGAATTGTGTGTGTTATGTTGAAATGTATAATGCATCAGGATTTAAGTGTTTAGGAGTGAAAGAAAAATGGAAGAGAAACACATTTTGGTCAGACTTTGGGCAGCAGTCCTGTGGTACAGGAAATGTCATGTTTTCTTGTTTTGACCAGTTTTGGTATTTTGGCCATAACTTGCTCAATTTTGATCCGATTTGAGTGATTTAAGTGGCTACGTAAAATAGACTTGAAGGAGAACAAAACTTAAGAAGAATGTATCGCCAAATTATGATCCTAAGTATCCTAAATATTCACTCAAAGTAGGACCATGTGCAAGCCAAATTCTGGTTCAGTTTTTTAAACATAGATTAGCCCGGTTATTTGACGTAGTGAGTTTCGTGCTCGAATTGGGTGATTCCAATTGGAATAGAACCCTTAGCACCTTAGCTTTAAATGAGTATAAGGGACATAGTGTCAAAATATGAAGTCAAGACTCGAAAAAATGAGTAATACAAACTGTTACTAGAAAATCGGTAAATGATCTAGTTGGTATGAAAATGCCATAACTTTAGTTTGATGATCCGATTGATTGATTCCACTCCTAAGTAAAATAGATTCCTAGAGGAATAAGAATATAGTAGGAATGAGTGTTTTATGGTGGATTAAATGGAATTATGGTTAATGTGTAATTGATTTTCTTGGAAAGGTAGAAAAGGGACTATCGGACGGGAGCAGGAGACTCAGGGAAGCAAGCGAGTTGAAGCGGTGAACTGTGAGTGAAAATGATATTTTGAGAATTTAGTTTTTAAAGTGAATGGTTTTTTAATGTTAAACTGAAAGGTTTAATGTAAAATTTTATGTAATGTTAAAGCATATAAAATGTTTTATATTGCATGGTTTTATCTTGCATCAATGCATACTGTTATATGTGTATTAAATATGTATGCATATGTTAAAGTATTATGAAAGTTTAAAAATGTTTAAAGTAATATATGTGTTTAATGATAAAGTAAAAAGGATTTAAAATCATTTATAAATGTATTTTGAAGAAATGTTTCTTGATGGTTACCTAAACCCTTAGTATTATGTTGATATCGACGAGAGAAGTACTTTAAGCGTGTAAGGATTAAGAGGGTAAAGTTATAGGTTACTAACTGAGGAGGGAAATAGGTGTCTAGAGTAATATCTTACACGAGATAAAGTACTATATTTGGAACCCTATGCAAGCGTGAGTTTCTCCTTGTGTAGTGGTTATGTTGGAATGTGAAGAGGCGCATCCCTCACCCAGTCGGTGGAGCCCCACATTGATGTGTTTATTCCCTTGGGTTCCATCGGAAAAGAATGAAAGAAGAAATAAAGAAAGAAAGTTTGAGCATAAATGCTTAAAGCATAAATGGATTTTAAATGCATGAAGTATTTATGGAAAGAAAGTTTAAGGCATAAATTCTTAAAGCATATTAGTTTTAAATGCATAAGTATTTATGGGAAAGAAAGTTTAAGCATAAATTCTTAAAGCATAAATGGATTTTAAATGCATAAGTATTTATTGAAAGAAGTTTAAGGTATAAATGTTTAAAGCATAAGCTGATTTTAATGGTATAAGTATTTTATGGAAAGAAAGTTTAAGGCATAAATGTTTTAATGTATAAATGGATTTTAATTGTATAAGTATGTATTATTTGATATGTACTGAAAATGTTATATAAATGAAAATGTACACTCAACGAGCTCGTTTAGCTCCTCTTTTTCCATATGTTTCAACAAATATTTCGGGACTGAGACGGGTGCATCGGTGAGTACCCTCGTGCGATGAGTCGAGCTATCGAGGAGACGACCTTGTGGCTACGTGAAAATAATTTGCATATTGTATATGTGAATATTTTGTCGTGTTTTGATAAAATTATGCATGGAATTGAAGAAGGTTTAAATGTTTTGATGATTTGAAAGAAATAAATGTATATATATGTATATTGTGTTCCCCTGATTAGGTTTGTGGGCGAAGAGTCCTAATATGGAAGTTAGTGAATTGAAGTTTAGAAGTGTTTTTAAATACTCATCGGGTTTGTAAATTTAGGAAAGTCAGAAGCAGAGGAAACTCAGTAGATTTTCTTGAAAAAGTAAGTGTTGGAAAAAGAAAAGAAAAAAAGAAAAAGAAATTTTTAGCACTTCGCTTCCGCATTATTTTTAAAAGATATGTGAAAGAAGAATTGTAAAGGGTTCGCTCCACGGATTTTAATTTATGGTTTCAAGGAAAAGTTTCTATATATCACGTTGGAGTGCGGAGGTCCCCTCGGGTTCATGAGAATAGGGTGGGATCCTTATTAAATATTTAATTTATCTTCAAAAAAATAAAGAAGTATAAACGAATCTTTGGATTATATTTTTTACATGTTTCCGGGTCCGTTGACAACGTCCCGGCTTCGCCGAATATTTATGGATGTCGGGTAACCCGACACCACTTCGTGAGTCCTTTCTCGAGACTCGGGTTTGCTAATCGGGCGAGTCTCCTTTGTCTGAGGAGTTCTGAGAATACAACATGCCACGATAACGCTGGCAGCTGTCGACATTTCACACCAACCGCACGGGTCATACGGATAAAATGGTAAAAATGGCCACTTGGGCCCATACATCACTACTCACAAAATATATCCAATCAACTATATATATTACATGGTTCAAGTGTTAATAAATACAGTAATAATTCAAACATATAATGCTTGTGATGCAACAAAGGGAATACACTGATGTGGCAATAACATTTCCTCATATCTTGTCTAATAAACATGTAAAATAAGTATTTTAATTGATCTTCAAAAAAAAAATAAAAGAGAGAAGTATAAGCAATCTTTGGATTATGTTTTTTTACATGTTTGTTAGGATCTAGGTTTTCTTCTAGTAGATCTTTTTAAGAAATATCTTTTATTATATTTCTTATATGGTTTATATTTCTTTTTTTTTGTTTTTCTTCAATTCCATATGTTTGTGGTGTAAATATATTTTTACAAAATGCATGTCGACTCTTCTTAATGGGTTTGTCTTGTATGATTCCCATAATGCCCTTGTACTTTCTCTAAAGGTTTCTAAATATTTGTACATAGTTCGAGTGCATTTACGTGGGAGTATTTTTTTCAGGGCGTATACTAGTGGATATTTCCTTACATCTATTACACTATTCCATAATTGTGGATCGTGAGATGTTATATTTAGTATTTGGCCTGGGCGACCTTGGAACTTATAGGGTTTTCTATTGGGTGAGGTCTTCCTTTAGGTTTGTAATCTATAGATTCGTCATATGATTAGTTTGGCTGAATTATTTTCATAATGTGCTTGTGGTCTGGGTAATTTCCTCCTCTATTGTGTCTTACTTCCATAGGTTGGCTTCTAGCAAATGGTGTAGAAGAGATTGCTGTGACACCCCGTTTCCCGGGGGTCCGTTGACAATCTGTCAACTCGCAGAATATTCGTGGATGTCGGGTAACCCGACACCACTTCATTGATTCCTTTTCTCGAGACCCCAGGGTTGCAGAAAATCGAATGAGGGTGATCTCTTTGTGGGGGCTCTACCAAAATACAACATGTCCCAATAACATGGCAACCTGTCCCGACATTTCCTTTGCCCAGGCCATCGGGTCCACATACGGATAAAAATGAGTAAAAATAAGTATTTTAATTTATCTTCAAAAAAAAAAAAAAGTAATTTTATTTTAATGAAACTTACATTTGCTGCACGAGATCTCTGATCAACAAAAGTCTGATCATCATGACCCTTAGGTGTGCGTGTGTCACACGAATGCTTGAGGAACCTTGGGCTTCTTACCTACCCTTGCTTGTCTTCAATTACAAACAATACATCGTTGATTCAATTGAAAAAAATCATACATTAGAAAATAGGCATAATTGAACACAATTCACAAGTTATAAACATAAAGTATAAATTAAAATAATACCAATGCTTTCGTTCGTGCTCACGCATAGAGCGAGATCCTGGTGTGTGTAGACATGCCCTTTACCCTCTCCGGCCCAGCTCGACCGGCGAATGCATCTGTTTCTCACACCTCTTCCTATAATGGGATCTTCCCATCTTCTGCCACTCACGGAAAACATGATCGGGGACACTCAGATCTTGCTCTTTCTTCTTCAGCCATTTATCTTTGACCTCGTACACGGTGTCTTTATACCGACTGGCAGCATGTTTGTAGAACACCCTTTTGACCGCCTCCTTGGGTGTGTCCACTATACTTTCTACGATTATAATTTACTTCATCAATGAACAAATAATAAATAAAAGATGTAAAATGTTAAGTAGTAATATATACATTAAATTCTCTCCAAAGCATCAAGCTGGTCTCCTATCGTCATTGACTTCCAATTATGTCCATGAGGGTTTAAAGGACTACGAAATTGTCCTCATAACCTAGAAATTAGGCAGAACGACTTCTTCGTCCTGTAACCCAAAATTTCTGTAGTAAGAAATAAATTAAGAAATGGATAAATCATTGAATTTAAGTTTGATATCTTAAGTTTATCAATTAATCGGATCAAAGGCGAAGCGATAGGGAGAGTCTGCATGCATAGAGATTGCTCACGGGAAGACTCTCAAACATCTCCATCCTCTCCCTGCTCTCCCTCCCACGATCTTTTGATCATTCATCACAATCTCGGGGACCGTGATATGGATCGGTCTGTAGCGATCTTTGCTCTTTGCGGTGCATTCCTGACCTCCTCTGTGCTGCTGTGGGGTCATCCCTTTGGCCCGGCACACCCCTTGTAGAGTGGCGGGCATGCCGGCCGCTCCTGAAAATCCCCGGTAGACCTCAACGACTAGAAACTCTGTGAAGACGCCGTATTGCTTGCTAAAACCTCTATACAAATTTTCTTTTTCTAAACTTATGATTTATAAAATTTGACATAACAGTGCGTATAGGTTATATTTAAATCTGTATACATCAAATTTACACTATATCCAAAAATATAGCGTTGACATACCAACACATTCTCCGCAAAACTACTCTATGTACATACATATGTTCCATTATACGTATTGAAGTATTTTCTTATAATACTTTTAACAGCACTTGTACAATGTCGGGACAAACCACCATTATCTCCCGTCTTAGCGTACTTACTTCAAAGTTGCAAAAACTGCATGCCTTGCTTTTAAAAGTTCTGAAAACTTTTATCATAACTGCACAAAGTTTATAAATTTTTCTCGATTCTCTTCAACACTTGCTTTACCTTGCTTTAAATTTTCTCAAAAATTTCTCTTGCTTGCTATGGCGAGAAGTTTCTTAAAACCTTTCACAAACCTTTTACTTTAAAAGTTTCTTAATACTTTCATAAAAGCGGGGGCTTTGGGCTTCCCGACCGCATTCTTTGAAAATAAAGCGGGGCACGGAGGCTCAGCAGTTTTGCTTTAAAATCCCACGGGGCTTGAGCTCGTGGGTCGTTTTGAAATCTAGCGGGGCACGAGCTCGGCCGTTTCTTTTAAAACTCTCAGGGCACAGGCGAAGCCAGGAGACGATGGTTGATTTTAGCGCCATATCGCGTACTTATAAATCATCGACCCTTTGGAGGCACATTTTTGCTTCTTGTACCTAGTGAACACGAGGCTGCAGGCGACCGTCTTGGGTGGAAGGGCTGTGTCCATAATCACCTTTTTCGGTGAATATGGTGGAGATTGACACAGGTGCGCCATCACCGTAATTTAGTTAGAGCTCATAACCTTATATATACTCTGTACGTGTCGATGTCAGTACTAAATGCATGATGTATGTCACTGAGTTTGCCGACCGGAGGCAAAACTAAAAATGCATGTATGAGATCTAACGCAGGTACGCGTGCGGAATATACGGCCGGTTTCTTTGCTTAGAAGCGGGAGGCTGTTTCCATGACATTTTTTGCTTGCTTGCCTTGCTCTTTGAAAATGGTTTCTGATTTAAAACCATTTGCTTGCTTGAAAAATGGTTCCAAGGTATTCGATAATTTCTTTGCTTCAACTTGAAAGATGGTTTCTGATTTAGAAACCCGTTTCTTCTGCTTTTGAAAATGGTTTAACTTCCGAAACCATTTAGCACAACTGGCTTTGAAAAATGGTTTAATTATTCAAAACCATTTACTTACTTTTCCAAATTGGTTTAACTCAAAATCATTTGCTTGATTTCTAATTCATTGCTTGCTTCTTGAAAATGGTTTGAACTCAAAGCAATGAAATCTAGATCTTAACGGAGTTTATAATAATAATAATCTGTTCAAGTATTTGGAAAATGAGTTTAAGAAACGCTCACTCTTTGCTTAACAAACTTGAGCCTGATTCCATGAAACTAAAACAACTTCTAGCCTCTGTATTTCGATGTATTAGATCCTTGTAGTCCCGTATGAGAAATAGAAACAATTTGCACCTTGTCTTCTGATTAAAATTTTCGAGAAAATATGTGGTACGAAATCTGATTCAGCAGACATGTGACTTGATTAGTAAGGGACTTTAAAGCCTTAATTAAAAACGCGAACATTAAATTATGTCCGGATGTTTGAATAAAATCTGAAATTTTAACAGCCTAATAAAACGATCCGATGTCAGAAAATAGTCAAAATTTAAATTTCATAAGATTCTGCTTCGACACCAAAATTTTGGAATTTGAATTTATCGTATCTAGAATGTCAGGTAAATTATATATTACTTTCTTTAATTCGGGAAATATGTCAAAGTGGGAAAATTCATGTGATAATAATGGCGAGATTTTAGTTGTCGGCATGATTTCTCGTCGTGATGGAAATGTAAGCTTGAAGCTTTGGTCTAGAAAAGTCGTATGGCTAGATAAAGCGTAGATGCGAGAAGCCCAAATTTGGGTTTTTCGTATTTCTTACTGGTCTACCGGTGAAATCCTTGTGTTTGAGTGCTGCGTGGCCTCAGATCGCGTGAAGCGACTTTAGTGTTTAATAAAGGCCAATCAGACGGTCGGATTTTCGGTAAATCGAGAAGAAAAGAAAGAGAGAAAAATAAAAGCAAAACTATAACTCACTTTCCTTTCTGTCTCTCATTCGTCAGATGCTCTCAACATAGTTTGAAGAACATTTTTTTTTAACTCTTTTGATGTGGGACCAAAATTATAAAACTATTAAACTTTTTGGTCAGTTCGATCTGAAGCAGCTATTTGTCCGGTTTGATTTTAACATCACAATTAAATGTCTTTAAGTATTTGCCGTTTTTCGAGATTTTAGAAAATCGGATTTTCGGGGTTCATTCTTTATCAGTCGCGCAAGAATTAAGTAAAATATTAGGCGTCTCGGAATTAATAGAAGCTACGAGTCGGCTAGATTTATGAGGCAATTTATGTTGTAGTCTAGTTCGTCGTCCGAGATACGAAAATTTTCGAACTATGAAAAATTAAAATGATTCATTATTATTAATTTCTTATTTAAAGCTTCGTTAATTATCTTTCACCATCATTTCGTAGTGGAATTTGTCTCGAGCATTTAAATGTTACCGTCAAACACTAAATTACCTGTATCATTGTCTACAACTTTGTATAAATATCTGTTTTTTGTACAAATGTGATTGTCTTGTGTTTTAAGTCACAAAATTCAGTCTAAAATTTATATTCACAATTTAAATACCAGAAATCTTCTGATGTAATGACTTGGTCTTCTTATCTGTTTTTCTGATTATCGTATCTTGTCTGTTCTCTCGGGACCCGGGGTGTTGCAGACTCCCTCTACCGAGGTCAGATATACGAGGGCCTTCTTTTGCCTCACCCGGAAGCTAAGTACGACCTGGCAACGTGCTGCCTCTACCTCATCCACGTGCCATATCTGTTAAAAATAATAAATAGCACATTATTGATTAGTAAGCATCAAGTAAAATACATAAGGCAATGAAAATAAACAAACATGATTAACGATTGAAATAACTAAGCGTAGCTCTTTCATTACGTGAGTCATCTAAATACGGTTCGTCTTAACCTTTTTTAGATGTAGTAACGTCATTTTCAAACTCTGCTTTATCTTTCGTTTCTTATCGCAGTCAATTAAATGTTTTCATCCGCGTCGCCGCCGCCTCCATCTCGAAGATCACGTTCAAAGGGCGATCTTAGGTCCCAATACGAGCGATTATAACGTCATTAGTCATCTGTTTTGATGCTGGTTCTATGACGTGGTACTTGGTGATGCGGGGATGTCGTTTTGACTAGCTTTGATCTTTTCTGACTTTCAAATCCTTTCACGGGACGGGTAGGCGGATATTCACAATAATAAACTGTGATGCTTGTGCGCTAAGGCAAAAAGGTTCATACTTGTTGAATCGTTTTTATCGTGCATCGACAAGTTGCTCGAGGATGGACAACTATGCCCAGACATGGTGTTGGGTCGAACCATTCATTTGAATAACCGCAGTTCTTTTAGCAGGAGGGTTTGTTCTAACTGAATCTTTTGACCGAGGAGTCCGTAATGAGTCGGTCGGTTTCGTGTATCACGGATCACTAATGCATACCCCGTATTATCTGTTGCCGTAACTCCATACGATTGATGTGAAGCCAAACCATTCACGATGCTTAGATTGTAAGTTCTAACCTCTCTTAGGGGACCTCGTGCTATGGATTAGAAGATAATGATTGGAAATTTATTTGCCACGATTATGAACACATGTCGAATCGATTATTATTGTTGAGATTACAATTATAAATTTAATATCAGTGCATTTACAATTGTTTTACATGTTACAGTAACATACGTATTTTTCAAACCATGATGGAAATTGTATAGTCGCGGCATTGGCAACAAATCATTCAAGTTTAGAAGCTGATTTACGTTTTTACGCGCGAATACCTTATTAAAAATAGTAATTAGAAAATGGATCATTGAGAGGAAATAGTAAAATTAACATGCTAAATAGATCTCATTTGACTTTTAGAAACTAGCACTCTGAATGGTTGAACCTCTAGACAGTTCATTAGGACATATAGATGAGCTTGACTCATTCATTATGCGCTGAATCTTAGTTTCCCTTCGACGCAGGTGCTTTGCAGGAGGCTTGAAATTTCAAACATATCATCATCACAATGTCATCGAAGATAAACCACCATTAAAGCTTTCCTTAAAGTGGAAGGTTGAATCTCCTTCTTTGAAATAGAATGATCTGCAATTTGGCGGCCTCGTCCGTAATATACCCTGATTGATATAGAGACCCTCTACAGCCTTAGTGTGATTTTATTCTTTATTTTCTTAGTATCTACAAAGAAGATTGTGAATATTACAAGTCATGTATGTGTATTGTATTGTGTGTGTATATATATATATATATAGGAAAAAGTGGTTGAGTGAATTAATATTACCTTTAGGATACATCCGGCTTGATATTAATTTGGACCGTGATACAGCCGTAAGCGAAGTGCGCTAGAAGATGTTCCATTGAGTCAAAAACTTGGAGGGAAGATCTTCTCAAGATTGCATAAGATATGAGGAATTTGTTCATCCGGTTATAACTCCTCATCGATGAAAGAGAAGAAGTGGAGTTGCTTGAAGAATGAAATCTCAGGTTATCGGCTCCATATTACATTTGGCGGGGAATTCTCGAAGAGTAATTGGTAACAACCTTTGCATGAATCTGACAATCAGCGACTCTTCATGCCAAACATGCTTAATTTTGTTCACATCCACACATCTCCCAGTTAGAAGCATAACCATCTAGAAATCGGTTTTTACCCGCTCTAACACATCCGCTATACATGATTTATTCGAGGAACAAATGGCACATCGAGGGTATTTGCGGTGACAAGATTTTGTGCAAATTGAGGGCTGACAATATTTATTCAACTCATCTCTCTTGACATCACGTGTCCTTAGTTTTCCTTGGAATGTTAAACTTGTATTGAAAATATTGTCAAACACATTCTTCTCGATATCATAACATCAAGATTGTGCCAGTAGTGTTCCATCAGTAGAAAATCCAGAAAATACTTCTCTTATTCCACCCACAAGTCTTAGATATAAATTTGCATTCACAACCTAAATCAACATCTATCACCTTCCTCGACCCTCTGTTATTCAAATCTGCATAATTTCATCCCCGAGATCTAACCAGAATTGTTTAGTAACGCTTTCTATTCTTAGTAAGTCTTTGGTCATTACGTCGATACGGAGATTCATGGGCAAAAACTTCAGATGGTTGTCGAACCCACACGGCTTGTTCCGCTCTTAATTAATCTAAAAGCATCGAGTCTTCCATTTCTCCTTAAATACTTTCTTACATTTCCCTCAATTGTTTTTTGGAGACAAACATACCTAATGAAAATGATTTTATTATTTTAGTTGTACAATAAAAAATAAATAAGTGCTTTAAGTACATATTTCTTCAATTATTTAATTTTTATATTGATAAGTTAAAATAAATAAAATTGTTTGAAGTAGCAAATAAAAATAATATGTCATATTAAACTCTCTCTCTCTCTCTCTCTCTCTCTCTCTCTCTCTCTCTCTCTCTCTCTCTCTCTCTCTCTCTCTCTCTCTCTATATATATATATATATATATATATATATATATATATATATATATATATATATATATATATATATATATATATATATCTCTATATATATATATTAATAACTTCTAGTATCCTCTCTATTTCTTTCTATTACATTTTCTAAAATTTTGATTCAAACATAGAATAAATAACAGCAAGTCACATTTACAATCCATCATGTTTTCATCTTTCTATTTTCTTGTCAAATTAAAGAATCTATACCAAAGAAATCTAAGAAAATAAATAAAGAAAAATATCTTACATTGAATTATTACTCGACCTTAAATCCCCAGCATCCTGAGCTTTAGGGATTACACGAGCAACTTCATAAGGAATAATGAAAATAAATTTTTTTTAGATTCACTATAGTAGATCTGGAAAAAATCTTACCTCTTGAAAGCATTTCTTCAAACTCACAACATGAGTTATATGATTAGGAAAAACTAAACGAAGCGAAGATCCAAGAAATAATATATATATATATATATATATATATATATATATATATATATATATATATACCTAGGGTTCATGAAGAATTACCCATATACCCTTCTTTTATTAAAGAATTTTTTATCCTTTAAAATTACGGCGTACTACATAAATAGCGTGTAGGGACCTTTCCACGATGACTTTGTTGCAATATTAGCCACTAACTCTCGCATTTGTATTGAACATTCCTTTCAAGTGTCTTTCGTTAGAAATTAAAATAGCATGTGGGGACTTTTCCATGGCTTGACTTTGTCAAAATGTGATATTAGTCACTAACTTGTAGTGGTATTTTTGGTTACCTAATAAAAACTAAATAAATTTGCTTAGAAATTTACATATTCTTCAATTATTTAATTTTTATGTTGATAAGTTAAAATAAAAATATATATATATATATATATATATTACTAACCTCCTAAGTATCCTCTATATTTTCTTTCTATTACATTTTCCCAAAAAAACTTTGAAAACGAGCATAGAATAAATATCAAACGAGTCACATTTCTAAATCCATCGCTGTTTCATCTTTCTATTTTCTTGTCAAATTAAAGAGATCTATACCAAATCTAAATAAACAGAAAAATATCTTACCTTCAATTATATGACCTTAAATGTCCCAGCATCTAGGCTTTTAAGATTACGAACAAGAAAACTACACCTTAGGGAATAACGAAATATTTTTTTGGATTCACTATAGTAAGATCTAGGAAAAATCTTACACTCTTATATTCATTTCTTTAAACCCTAAGTTGTGACGCCCCGAGCAGGGTGTCGTTGACTACCCGTCAACCCGCGGAATACAAGTGGAGGTCGGGTTACCCGACGCCACTTTAGAAAATCGGGCAGAGTCTCCTTTGTACGGGGAACTCTACCCAAATACAAAACCTGCATATCATGTCCCAAACAGTGCAATATAATTCAATATATCCAATCACATGAGTAATACAGCCACTTGGGCCCATAAACAATACTCAATAAAAATATACCAACTATATCCAATAGTTCTAAGAGTTCAAATATTTACTCTTGCTCTGACACATATATTAAGAATTAGAGAAATTCTAATACATGTAAGTCATCAAAACAATCCATTTTTCTTCTAAAAGCTGACCTCTAGGCGAGGCCGTCCCTCGCACGCTCCACACACAGCGTAAAGGGGATCACGGCAGGTGACTGTGCTCGATAGGAGAATGTACCCAAATAGGCTCTCACCACCTAGTCTGAATTACGTGTTTAAGTAAACACGCATTGTGAATGCGTGATCCTACTTGAATGCGATGACCTTCGGATCAGGGTCCTCACCAGGCTCTCCTCGCTAGCCTTGTAGAAATTATTATTTCATGATTTATGGAATGACCTCAAGATGTATGTATATCGATTGGAAATGCATTTCAGACGTTGATATATTGTTTGTTTGTGGACTACCCTGGAGTGAATATCAATTGGAGCGCTGACGATTGATATTTTATTTGTTTGTGGACTACCCTCTGATAAATATCAATTGGGCCGCTCCGACGATTGATATTTTAAATTGGGACTACCCTCCGATAATTAATGTTTTTAGACTACCCTCCGAACCTTTTTCTTTAGACTCATCTCATGCACTCACTCCTATAATCCTAGGGTGTTCCAGTGCATATGGAATGCGTGTATCTTGGGTTCAATCTGATCTACTCCTGACGAATATATAAACATGAATATACTCGCGTAATAACCAATCACACAATCATGTCGTATAATTATCGTTTTGGCGTAAATTAACACCTTAGGCTAATGATCAACGGCGATTTAATTTAAATCCTTTCGACCAAACATATTTTCACAAGAATATATTTTAGAACCTTTGTTTGAGAATAGTGAGCCCTGGTTACTATTCGAAAATCCTAACTCAGCCGGTTCACTTAGTGAACGCATGATCAGCCATTCCGTTGATACATACCAAACAAGCATCCCAATACGCAAAATTATAGCGCAAACAGCCCGTACCTATACACGGATGCTCCAATTTTTTATTCAAAAATTGTATCAATTAGTCTGAGTTTGGGGCCGTCGACAACTCGCGACACAAATTCGACTCGGTATCGACAAAACGCAAAATAGGAATACGGCTGATGGGAAAATCATACACTCTTGGAGTTTGAGAGCTCCATAAATCTGAATGCCGTCGACCTCATGCAACGTGGGCGGTTGCCATTGCTTTGTCTCGAGGCCCATGACGGTCGGATCTCCGTATTCTAGAGAGAAGCCACGGGACTCTCTCTCGCTCAAATAAAATGAAAATCTATGCTGCTCTCCGTTTTCTCTTTAGCCACTCGTCATTTTACGCTTTAATGGGAGAGATGATCTGTGCGATTTTAGGCATCCCAATGACTTAAAGCAGCTTAAAAATGGCCAGTTTTGTCCTCTTTTCTTAGAATTGATGTTGTATGATACCAAGCCAGGTCGTTTTAAATTTATTTACCTGTATCTGACATGGCGCGTGAGTACGTGTTATATGTAAGCTTCTTCGCGTCGAAAATAGTTTGAGCTTTTAGAAAGCGATGCCTCAGCGATGTCAACTCTATTGTCTGGAAATTATGGAAATTTTACGTGCTAACTAGATTCGAGGCGATTTCAGCGGCGTCAGTTTAGATCGTCAGAGATTTAAAGAATTAATTCACCAGTTTTTAGCAGAAATTCTGATTTTGTAATCAGAATTACGATTCTGTGGTACCATGAGTGGAGTTCTTTGGAGTGCTATTTAACTATGGAGTTCTATGATTAGGACAAACTGCGCGAAAGCTTGAAGATCGAGAATAATAAAATATGTTTATTTATTTTTCTATTTATACCTTCATAGAAGAATTGCATATACCCTTCTTTGAATTTTTAAAAGAATTTTTGTTATCCCTTTAAAAATTACGGGGTACTACATAAATAGCATGTAGGGAACTTTCCACGATGACTTTGTTGCAATATTAGCCACTAACTCTCACATCTGTATTGAACATTCCTTTCAAGTGTCTTTCGTTGGAAATTAAAATAGTGTGTGGGGACTTTTCCATGACGACTTTGTCAAAATCGTGATATTAGTCACTAATTGGTATTATTTTTGGTTGCCTAATAAAAAATAAATAAAATTGTTTAATTTTTATATTGATAAGTTAAAATAAATAAAGTTGTTTGAAGTAGCAAATAAAAATAATATCATATTAAACTATATATATTTTTTACTAACTTCCTAAGTTTCCTCTCTATTTTCTTTCTATTACATTTTCCCAAAAAAAATTTGAAAACAAAACATAACATAAATATCAAACAAAGAATCACATTTCTAAATCCATCCTCTTTTTCACCTTTCTATTTTCTTGTCAAATTAAAGAATCTATAAGAAATGTAGGAATATCTTAACTTTAGAATTACTCTTTTTCAACCTTAGATCTAGCATCCTAGTTTTGAGTGTTATGAGCAGAAAACTACACCTTAGGGATATGAATTTTTTTTTTGAGTTCACTATAGTAAGATATAGGAAAAATCTTACCTCTTGAAATCGTATCTTGACACTGCTTTATAAATTGATCGGGAAAAACATGTAGAGAGAAATGGAAGATCCAAAAAATAATAAAATTTATTTATTTATTTTTCTATTTATAGGGTTTCATAGAAGAACTACATATACCCTTTTAAATTTAAAGAATTTTTATCCCTTTAAAAATTAGGTTGCTATAAATAGCGTGTAGCGACACTTACGATGACTTGTAAAACCGAGAAAATTCTAGCCAATTTTCTAAAAAGATAAAATCGTAATTTCGGTCAAAATTCGGAATTGTTTTAGATCTCGGATGATGAAAGCGGACTTCAGCCTGTTGGAATCGTCTCGCGGAGATTTAGATTTACCCACGTTGAATTTAGTCGGATGAGACTGTCGAATTTCACGTTTTAGGCGTCAGTGTCGGATCTTGTAAAGCGTTTGTGAAAGATATGTGATGTGAGAGAAAAGTCGCTCTTCACATTATGCTTGCATGTGCCACGTGCTGCGTCGATTAGTGATAGGATGAGATGAATGAACCAAGATTAAAAGCGAGTGTAATCCAACACTTAAAGGGACAAGATTGAAATTTTTGAAAAGTTAAATGAGAATAAGACAAAATGAATAGTTTTCTTCTCCAAAACAAAAGAAAAATCGTGCAGTGGGTGCTAGATACAGATTCTAGAGAGAGAAAGTGTGGCTTATACAGATTTCGTCATTCGAATGGAAATCGGTTCTCGACGGGGCAAGAAGCTAAATCCCAGTCTACGGCGAAATTTCCGCAGTGAACAGATTTGGTAGATTAAGAGCAACTCAGAGGTAGGGGTCTTCTCCTACTTGTGTTATTCTTTGGTTAGAGTCATGTGTATGATTAGGATGACCCGAGGCAGATTCATTTGTGTTTTTCGGTCTCAAAATACTTTGAACCAGAAGTGAGAAGATCCTGAATTTGTGGCGGTGAGCAGTGTCGACCCCACTCCAGGGTTTCAGCACATTCCACGTGTGACAATATTGATTTTTTGTGTTTTAGGTGATTGAAATGAATTACTTGATTGGTTAATTAGCGATGTGAGCTAATTTTGGTATTATTGGTTGCAAATTGAATAACATGATATATGTTGATTAATTATATTAGTATATACATGTTTTATATATAGCATGAATATTTTAGGTGGCATAATGCGTTCCATATGCCTTTGAGCGTAACGTAAAGTATCATTATAGAATTGAATTGGTGCGTAAGGAAATAAAATAAAAGGAAAATGTTCTTGAAAGTATTTGAGACGGAAGATTTCAGAAGAATTATGTTGGGAGGAATTTTCCAGCGCAATTGCGTCGGAGGGCCCATGAATTATTTGGGAAGGTTATCGGTGATTGTTCTTGAGGATAGTCAGTATATTTTGCAGAATGCGGTAGTAAGTTTCGACAAAAGTTTTTGTTTTGAAAAGGCGTTGTTTACTCATATTTGACTTCACGCATGTGAGGGAGTCGGTGAGGGCGAGGCATGGGTTTGGGCGTGAAGCGTTTGGTGAGATACGGCGTATTTACTTGGATGATTGTTTTGCCGGCTGGCATGTGTAGGTGGGAAGTAACGTGTAGGAAATTATCGGCTCTTGGGCATTGCTCATGTCGAGGATCACTATTTAGTCTAAAAGGGCTGTCACGAGGATGGCTGCTAGGCGCGTTTAGAAAGAAAGCCAGGGTTATGGCACGATATTTCCATTATTATAACATGTATTAGAATTTTATAATTTTAATATATGTTTGAATTAAAAGTGACTTATTAACTCTTGAACCATGTAATATAGTTGGTTGGAATATATTTTGTGAGTATTGATGCATGGGCTCAAGTGGCCATTTTACTCGCATGTGGAGCGTGTAGTCGATTGTGACTGTTTAGGACGGGTTGCATTTGGGTGGGTTTCGTCTGAAGGAGCTTTTCACGATTTTAATGAGTGGTGTCGAGTTCTGACGTCGCGTATTAGATGGAGTTATTGGTTTGACGGGGAACACCCGAGATGGGCGTCACGACGGTATTGGAGCCTAGGTTTATAAATGCACAGAGCAATGTCGGATCTTTTAAGTATGGCTTAGTATCGGCTAAGTTAGGTATCTGTGCACAGGACCGCGATGAGAGTAAGGAGCGAAGTGTCAAATGACAGCGATGAGACACCCGGGTTAGATCATTCATGTGCGCTTTCGATGATTGTTGTGTGGTGTGTGATTGTGTCATGTTGTGTGATTTGTATTAGCAGTGCAAGGAGCGCTGTATGGGGAAAAAAAAATGTGTATTGAAGAAATTTTTTACGAGGTTTTACGAGTATTAATAGTTTGGAAAAAATAAATAATAAAATTTAGGAATTTAGTTTGTTCTCTTGGAAAATGAAAAAAAATTTTTTGGTGGTGCTTGGAGTAAGGTGAGCAAAAGAAAAAAATGATGTAAGAAAAAGTAATAATAAATAAAATAAATAAATTTTAATGAATTTATTTGTTCTATAGAAATGAAAATTTTTTTTTTTATGGTCTTCCAGTAGGTGGAACAAATGAAAAAAAAAATGATGAAAAAAAAAAAAAAAAAAAAACAAGCGTTGCGAGGCGAGGCTAGGCTGCGCGCGCTGAGCTTGACTCACGATCGTGAGGCGTATGACCTGAGGCGCGCCTGGGGGCGCTGCCGGGGCCGCGGTATCCGGCCGGCCTGAGGCAGCCCGCGGCCGCGACCCGCACGACCGCGACGGGAGGCTTCTGCGATCACGGTAGGCCCTAAAGCGCGCCGGCGGCGGAAGCGTGAAAGTCACGGCGGGGGTGGTGTGGCGTCTGCAGTGTATCATGGGTTTGGGGCGACAACTGGGTCGCGATCACAGTGGCCAGCGGCGTTGCGATACGAGCGTCACGGCGCAACCGCGACATTGCGACACGTGTCGGCTCTTTCTTGGCGTGGTCTTCGAGAGACTTGAGTCGCGATGCAAAGAAATTGTATCGGCGGCCCGAGGAAGCGGCGAAGAAGCGATGCGCTGCGACACGGCGCTCAGCGCAGCGTGCGCGTAGCGGCGAGACGAATCCGCGATACAAAGGTATGCCGTGACGAAGCAGCGGCAACAACTGCGACCGGCGGCTCAAAGTGCGCGTCTTGTGGCGGGCATGACCACGATGCGGCCCGATTACCGCTGCGACAAGCCGCAGTGCGGCCGCGATCACGGCGCCCTTAATGCGCGCCGCGACATGCTTTGAGAGAGCTACGACCGGCGACCTAGCCTTGTCTTGTCTGGCTTGAAGAGTCCGATGTGTGTACCTGCGCGCGACCGATTTTACTGAGACAACTTTATTTTTTGATCCTTTGTTTGAATCTATGCATTGTTCATGAGGTTTTCAAAAAATAAGAATAATGACCAAATAATTTTTAAATAAAGTAAAATAAAATAATTTTTTATTTGCATATGATTTAATATATGAAATTATTGTCTTGCATTACCGCGAATGTGGACATAGTGTATGAGCTATTTTTCGGTATGTGAATAGTGTCTCGAGTACATGTTTACGCCTTGAATCTGCGTTAAATTTTAACTTGCATTTTGGCATGTGTAGATGGCTAATTAAAACGGGAGAGGACCGTAGAGTCCCACACGGGGTATGGTCGGGCACCACCCCGATGTTACCAACGAGGCTTTTCTTGAAGTTGTAGGTATTACTTGGCTGGTATTACCTGCCAAAACTAGTGCGATGGTAGCGGGGTCAGAGTAACCTCCAGATTCGGGGCACATCATCCTCAGGCATTCACGGGAAGAGAGGTCAGGTAGTGTGGACCATTGGTTTATCTTGGTCGAGAAGGTGTTGGAGGCTGTGGAGATACCTCCGACATGACGGGATCGGACAGCTAAATTTGCATTCCGGTACAAAGGTGAACTTAGTATGAGTGGAAGCTGGGGCGAGGAACCTCACAGAGACGCTAGAAGTTGATGATATGGGGTAGGGTTCCATGATCTTTTCTTGAAGCCCAGTATTTTTAAGGACCTTTGCACTTTCGACATCGCGGCGAGGAAGCAGGAGTTCTAAATTTGAGTAAGGGGACCATGACCGGTGATTGGAGGTATGTGGCTAGGTTCCGCGAGGTGTAGCTTATTTTGCTGATGACTACGTGGCCACGGACACCTGGCGAGTAAGTAGGTCGAGAATTGGCTAAAGTTTTCCGTCGAGGCAAGATTGTGCGACTCCTCGCTACGAGGACATGGACTCCGCTGGTTGGGACAGCCACAACAGAGAGAGAGAGATCCGAGGATGCTCGGGCTTTCGGGATGTGGGTGTTAGTAGCAGAGGAAGGAGAGTCGGTCTTCTTCTAGTTCGGGAAGGCGAGCTTATAGTTCCGCGTGGTTTCCGGGGCAGCGGCCATTCGGGCGAGGATGGATCGGAAGTTGCTGAGTGTTCGAGTTTAGGCGAGACGGTGTGCTATCATTGCTGGCGGCCGGACATATAAGGAGGGATTGCCCCGGGACGGGGATCGAGGTTCTGGAGACCGGCGTAGTCGATCAGCGGTAAGGCAAGGGAGAGGGATCTGATCTGATCCTCCGCACCCTAGTACGAGAAGCCGGAGGGGACCGTGTTTGAGAGGGGCGCATGGGCACCTCCGGGGTGGGCGAGACCGGAGGGGGCCGGCTTATGGGCGGGTGGGGGCCGAGGCCAGCGGGGTAGGGATGTCGGGGTTCATGGGTATCTACGCCATCCTGCCGGTGATCGTGAATCGACAGATCATGCAGTGCGTTTTCTATCTACTTTATGGCGAAGTATTGTTGAAGTCTGGTACTTAGCATTCATTCTAAATTGACCTCGATTTGTGATAGAGTGGGGCTTAGAGGTTAAGGCACTTAGAGAGGAGCTTCCCTTGTATGTGAGTTCTCCTAAGGGATTAAGGCGAGGATATGTCGTGATTCACGGAGTTAGAGATCTTGGGGGATTCTACTCACGATGGACTTGAGGGTCATGGACATGCTCCAAGTTAATGTCGTTAAGGAATGGATTGGTACGCCCGACACGGTCATCATCGATTGTGGCGTAGGAAGGTTCTGCTTTACCGCAGCGAGGATATTTCGTGTTGTATTTAGGGGAGGCGAGCATGATATTTTGCTTACGAATGGTGTCTGAGTCCGGATGTCGCCAGACCAATGGCAGTTGGCGGGTTGGCTAGCTGAAGCGCTACCTTAGAGGGCGGAGTGATGCAGGACTTAGATATACCTTGAGTAGTTTGCATTGCGAGGATGTTTTTCGGATGAGATGCAGGGATTGCCTCGTGGGGTTATGGAAACTTGATGTCACGAGATTCTGTGCAGTACTTGGCAGCAATCTGCATGACTCAGCGTAGGATGGCACCAGGTTGAGTTACGGGAACTGAGAGTCCAGGCTACATGAGCTACTAGACAAGGGTTCATTAGGCCAGAGCACTTCACCATGCAGGGCTCTCAGAGTTATTGTGAAGAAGAAGAATATGAGACCACTTGGCATTGCATTTGACTATAAGGCAGTGAACGGGGGTTACGATCAAGAATCAGTACCCCGTGGGGATTGATGACTTGTTTGATCGGTTGGTTAGGGAGGGAGCGAGGAGTCTACTCCAGGGCCTGCCTTGTGGCCCGGTTACCATCGGTGAGGTTAGGGAGGCCAGGGAGATAGCTCCACTGAGACATCGTTTAGGACACGTTATGGGCACTTTGAGTTTACGGTGATGCCCTTTGGATTGAAGAATGCATGGCGACGTTCATGGACCTCATCGCGTAGGAGTATTCTGACCACATTGATCCATTTAATATTGGTCTTCCATGGATGACATTTGATCTACTCCGATCGGTGGGAGCCGCGGTATCATTTGAGGGATTGTATTCTGATTCTTTGAGAGACCATCGGTTTGTGCGCCCAGGTCGGTAAGTGTAGAGTTTTTGACTGCGAGGTGAGATTTTTAGAACCGTGGGTGTCAACCGCGGGCTTGTCGGTGGACCGGTCGAGGGCGTGATGAGTTGGGAGGCTTGTGAGACCCGCCGCGTGACCACCTCATGGGTACCCTTCGAATTGGGCTTCGCTCATAGGATATCCTCATTCCCAGAGTTCCTTTCGCCTCCCGGAGATTCGAACCCGGGACCTAGGGTCTTTAGTCGATAGGGAGGCATCTGCGGTACCAGCGGCTAGCTGGGTTAAGTGCCAGAATCTTCCCCGTGAAGACTAAAAAAAACCACGGAGTCTGAATGCGAGGAAGCAGAGCTCGATGAGTGGCTGTCCTATGAGGACAACCACTGAAGGGCTTCCCGATGATTCTGAGGGTGGGACCGATGGGCCACTGAAGGCACCGAGTGGTCACTTGAAGGGGTGTGGACCCCTTGTGATAAAGGCGCCTTTTATTGGCGAGATCCCATGCCGTGACCGCATCAGTACCCTTGGTGGAGAAGCACCTCCCTCATAGGATATCCTCATTCACATTTGAGTTATTTCGCCTCCCCGAGAAGTTGAGACCGGGACCTAGGGTCTTTGAGTCGATGGGAAGCATGCGGTACCAGGCGAGCTAGTAGCTCGGGTTGGTACCGAAGATGCTTCCCGATGAACTAAAAGTACAGGTCTGGGTTAGTGCTGCAGGGAGGCCGATGGAAATGGCTATCTGGTGAGAGCTTCCACTGAAGGAATTTGCCCATGAAGATGTACGAGGGTGGGGGTCTCCTGAAGCTAATCGATCTTCGAGGATATGTAGTTTAACGGGATTGAGTGATGCTCTGAAGAGGATTCATTAAAGTTTCTCAGATTAAGCGACACTGTAGTGAGGATTGACCCGGAAAGGGGTCGAGTTTGGGTTAGGACTCAATGGGATCACGGGAGACATTCGGGAGTTGAAGAGGAGGAGGCTTACTTCAGCCCCTATCTTGATAATCTCGGACGGGGCAATTACCGCAGTGTATTGATGCCTGCAGGCGGGGCTGGGACGTGTTTGATGCGGTTCGAGAGGGCGTAACATGAAGTGTGCGGTATGGAGTGTGCGGCCGTAGTCTTTGCCTTGAAGATTTTGCGCCACTACTTATATAGTGAACAGTTCGAGGTGTGCACAGGACCACGAGTGCGAGTATATTTTCCACCTTGATAGGACCTCGACATGAGAAGCGCGCGAATGGATGGAGTTCTAGAGGATTATGACTTCACTTTTCATTGCCATCTGGTAAAGGCAAATGTGTGGCGATACTCGGTCGAGTCACGGGAGCATTGGGCTGTATAGCTTCCGGGAGTGGCGGATGCTATTCGAGCGTGGGACAGTTTGAATTTCTGATGGCATGGCTTATTTGATATAAAGTGTCGTTGAGGGAGCCTAATGGCTGTCTCTATTGAAGCGGTGTTCCGAGTCCCGGGGCGGAGATAAAGATAGTGTCCATCGGAGGAGCACGAGAATGCAGGTCAGGTACAAGTGACGAGGTTTGAGAACATCAGGGAGATAAGTTGTCTTTGGTATAGAGGACGGAGTAGTGGTTCCCAGGTTGTGCAGATTTGAGAGGAGGGTCTTAGGGAGTTTGCGCTCCACCTGGAGTTGTCGTGCATCAAGTGGCACGAGAGGTGTACCCGGGGGATCTTCGGTCGCCGATACTCTGCCCAGTGAGATGAAGAGACACAAGGGGACTTTGTTCGACGTGTCTGCATGTCGGCAGGTTAAGAGTGAGAGCACCGGGGAAGCGATGGGGGCTTCACTTTCAGCCATTAGAGAGGTGGGCGAGTGGAAGTGGGAGCATATCACGATGGATTTTGCCGGAGCCGCCCACACGGACAAATCAGGACTACTCGTCCGGTATGGGTGATAGTGGGCCGACTCGCGAAGTCAGCACATTTCTAAATCGTGCGGATGACCTTTACATTGGGAGATTACGCGTTGTATAAGTGACGAGATATAGTCAGAAGCTACGCAGAATTACCCGGTATCCATAGTGTCGGTTAAGAGACGAGGTTTGGCACACTTTTGGAAGGAGTTCCAAAGGCTAACTGTTTATGATGACCATGAGTACTACTTTCCACCAGCGAATGGATGGTCGATCGAAGAGGACCATACGGTGTTAGAGGACATCGCTGCGAGCATGCGTCTGGATCATAAGGGTAAATTTAGGAAGAGCATTTCCCTTAGTGGAGTGCTTCTGACACGCACGGTTATCGATAGAAATATCTGGATCAGCACCGTATGAGGCAGCATTATGTAGGAAGGCAGTGGAATGTTAACGAAATTATCATTGGGCAATGGGACGGGAGGCTATGTTTCGATACTAACCAGTTCAGGCACTAAGGGTGGGCAGTTGGGACGTCTTTGGCTTGGGCGGGCGGAAGGCGTGTGACCAGTGGGGGCGTGGGCTGCCAGGTCGGGGAGGTTGGAATCCGCGTCTTGCTTGGAAGGTGATGCAGGAGGGGTGATCGGGTTGGAGTGGCGAGGGGTATGGCGGGGTTCAGTGGACCTTCCAGGATGTTTTCCGAGAGGGTGAGCCAATGCCTGTATCTGGGTTGAAGCTGCAGCTGACATGTCGGTGTCCATGAGGTATTTCACGTCTCTATGCTCTGGAGGTACACTCCAGATCCAGCTCAGGTAGTGGTTTGGGGAGAGATTGAGGTTGACACAGATGGGACCTTCGAGGAGGGACCAGTGTGCATTAAGATGGTCGGTATGGGTTTTTGCGGGCGCGTCGCGAGGGGCTAGTGAGGGTCTTTATGGCGAGCGGAGTGGAAGGAGGAGTGACATGGGAGCGTTGAGGGACCACACGATGTGGGCGTATCACCTTCTTGTTTAGGGATCGAGTCGTGGTTTAATGGGTTTCAATATAAATGACTAGTTTACATACCATGGTATAGTGTACATTGCATATGCATGTGATTAAGTAGTGTTAATACAATTTTAGGGACGTCGGCACAGAGGGAAGAAGAATGTAAAAATCGAGAAAATTTTTAATTTTACGAAAAAAAGTAAATCGTAATTTAGATCAAAATTCAAAATTTTCAGACGTCTCGGATAATGAAACAGACTTCATCATTGGAATCGTCTCAAATTGAAATCTGATTCTGCGCGTCAGTTTCTGGCGGTCGAGACGGTCGAATTTCCACTACGTTTTCGAGCGGATGTGAGATTGTGTAAAGCGGCTTATGAACATTTGATGTGACAAAGTCACCCCTACTATATGTACCTATGTGACACATGTTATATGATTGCGATAGGATGAGATGATGGCTTAGATTAAATTGTAACTCGAAAATCCGACATAAAGGGACAGATGAGAATTTTGAAAAGTTAAATGAGAATAAAGATAAAAAGGAATAGTTTTTCTTCTCAAAACAAAGAATCGTACGTGGGTATTTGAATCTGATTCTAGAGAGGAGAAAGTTTGACCTATAGATTTCGTCGTTCGAGCCCGGAAATGCATTCTTAGCCGGGCGGCAAGAAGTAGATGGCGAGATTCTGGCGTGGACAGCGATTTGGTGGTGTTCTAACAACTCCGAGAGGTAGGGGGTCTTCTGCTTGTGTTATTAACGGTTAAGAGTCGTATGTATGGTCGAGGATATTCGAGGCTTGAATTAGCCATGTTTTACATCTCAAAATGCTTTAACCAAGTGAGAAGATCCACTAGTGTGGCGTTAACGATGTCGACCACAGGGTTTCACTTTGTTGTGGCGTGTTATATGATTTTTGTGTTTTAGGTGATTCAAAATGAATTACTTGATTGGTTATTAGCCCATGTGAGCTAATTTTGGTGTTATTGGTTGCAAATTGAATAACATGATTTATGTGAGTTAATTATGTTAGTATATACATGTTTTATATATATTAGCGCTGATATTTTGGAATTGGCATAATGCATTAGTATGCCTTTGAGGCACCACTAGAATATTAGGAGTGAGTGCATGACATGAAATAAAATAAAATAAAATAAGGAAAAATGTTTGTGAAAGGAATTTCGACGGAAGATTTTCCGGAGAATTATGTTGAGAGATTTTCCAACAATTCACGTCGGAGGGGCCCATGAATTGTTTCGGAAGGTTATCCAACAGTTTCGCTTTGGAGGGTGATCGATATATTTGTCGGTCTGGTAGTAAAGTTTTAGAGAACAAAAAACGTTTTGAAAGCTTTGATGATACCAGCATTTGGATTAGGCATGTGTGAGAGTCGGTGAGGGACTCGAGACATGGAGTTTGGGCATGTAGACATTCAAGTAGGATCATGTATTTACTTGGATGTGATTTTCCATGGCGTGGCGCGCCAGGTGGGAGTAACCCGTAGCCAGGAAATTATCACTGGGCATTGCTGCCCTGTCACGGGGATCACTATTCCGGTCTGAGGGGAGTGTACAGGAGGACGACGCTCACTAGAGGCCGTGTTTAGAAGAAAGTCGGGTTATGCTTTGGTATTTTCATTGTATAAAATGTATTAGAATTTTATAATTTTAATATATGTTTGAATTAAGAGTGACTTATTAACTCTTGAACCATGTAATATAGTTGGGGATTGGAATATATTTTGATATTGATGCATGGGCCCAGTGGCCATTTACTGCATATGGACCGGTGTGTGATGGGTGTGACTGTTGGGACCGAGAGGTTGTATTTTGTAGAGCTCTCGTACAAGGAGACTCTCCCGTTTCATGGTGGTGTCGGGTTACCCGACATCCCACGAATATTCCTCCAATGGGTTGTCGCGAGACACCACGATGGGCGTCACAACTTTGTTGTAATATTTGTAAAAACAGGGGAAAATTAAAATTTTCAAAAATGGAAAAATATTAATAAAAATAATAAATTGCTATAAGGGTTCAGAAGCTTAGAAAATTCTCAAGATCTCTGATGACTTAAACTGGCGCCGTTAAATTCGTCTCGCGGAATCTAGTGACTCAGAAAAGTTTCATCGAATTCTGAGACAAACATAATATTTTTATGATTTTCTGGGTGATAAGCCGTCAAGGATATCGTGGACTAGATTTTACGAAAATCTCTAAGTCGTGAAATAATGGCGCCGTCATCAAAATAATGAACGTGTTTCAACAAACTTCCCACAAACAGAACCCACATACAATACATCTATAAACTGTACACACATAAACAAAAGATAAACTGAAAACCATATCTATTCGACAGGGAGAGCGTTAGAGAGACAGAGGACAAAGAGAATTTTTTTTTCTCTTCGTTTTTTTTTAAGATCTATGGAAATCGGATTGTATGTTTTCTTCATAGCAGAAGGCAAAATTGATCCATGTAACGAGGGCTACGTGTGGGTACTAAAATCTTGGAGTTTCGTCAAACTCCACGAGGTAGGAAATTTTCCTACTTCTGTTATTTCTAGTCTAAAGGTCATTTAATGACTTGAGGTTTTCTTAGAGGCCGTGAGAGGCCATAAATTTCAGTCTCAAATTTTTTAGACTAAGTGTAGGGAATTTTCGGATCGTTACGCTCTCGTCGACTTTGGGATTGTTTTCGTGACAGCCTGAGTTAAATTTTTAGGATCAGATTTGACAAATCCGACATGATTTTTGAAACTATTTTCTGGGCAATCCGACTAGTCGAGGTTTGTTTGATCCTCGAGACTGATGTCTTTGCTCTTGTGGTGTATTTTGGTATCATAGAAATTCTATGATCTAGCCGGTGGAAAGGACTAAGAGGTGCCCTGTTTTATGTGTGAAGGATCCCGACCCGGATTAACCTCATGAGCCCGAGGGGACCTCCCGGCACTCCAATGGATATAGAAACTTTTCCTCAAACCATCAAATAAAATCCATGATAACCCTTTTACAATCCTTAATATCTTTAGAAAATAATGGAAGCCGGCAGTAAATTTTCTTTTTTTTTTCAAACACTTAGATTTTTCTCTTTAAAAATCGCCAAAGTTTCTCCGTTTTTTGGACTTTCCCAAATTTACAAATACCTGCATAAGCATTTAAAAAACACTTCTAATCTTCCAATTTTCAACTTCCGTTTTAGGACTCCTCGTCCACAACTCAATCAACACAATATATACCATATACATTTATTCATTTCAATCATCAAAACATTCAAAACTTTCCACCCCATGCACGCTTTTATAAAAAGATTGGCTTGAGCCGGACTTAAGCCGACCGCCTAAGTAGTTCATTTTTCAAAATATATCCATATATGCATATATTACGACAAAGTATTTGACATATAAAATATGCAAACTATTTATACAATGCGCTTCATATTGCCTCCTGATGGCTCAACTCACCCGTACAGAGGGTACTCTACCTACAAGACTGTCTCTGGGTCCTAAAAATGTTTTTGGAAACATATGAAAGAATGAGCCAAAGGAGCTCAAAGGAGTATACATTTTCATTAAAATAACATTTTCAAAGATATATCAGCAATACATACTTATACAATTCAAATTCAATTTATGCATTAAACTTCTTTCTTCTTTCTCGATGGAACCTGGGAATAAACACACGAATGCTTTCCTGGCAATCGACGGTGAGGGACAAATACATTCCGCCATAACCACTACGCCGCGGAGAAACTCACGCCAGACAGGGTTCCGCCATAGTACTCCCTTATCACGTGTGCGATATTACTCTAAACACCTATTTCCCTCCTCGCTTAAGAACTCATAACTTTACCCTCTAAATCCTTACACGCTTTAAGGTACCTCTACCGATATCACTATAATACCCTATTGTTGGTAACCATCAAGAAACATTTCTTCAAAATACATTTATAAATCCATTTAAATCCTTTACTTTATCATTAAAACACATATGCATTCTTTACACATTTTTAAACTTTCATAATGCCTTAACACATGCATACATATATAATTTAATATAAATATATATATTGATGCAAGATAAAAACATTTCATATGCCTTAACATTTATATAAACATTTCCATTAAACTTTTCTAGTTTAATATTAAAACCACCACTTTTAAAACTCAATTGTCAAAATATCATTTTTACACTCGCGCTCCACCGCCCACCCGCTTTGCTTCCCGCCGAATTCTCGTTTCCCGTCCGAAAGTCCTTTTCACCTTTTCAAGAAAAACCAACTACACATTAATCATAACTTCCATTTTAATCCAATTCATACACATTCATTTAAAGCCAAATGAACAAATTACCATTAAGCACTAAAAACCCACTCATTTTGGCCAATTTTTTTCCAACAATACTCTATAGACTTTATGATTCCAAAAAAATTATTCAAACGGTCTTCAAAAATTATGAAACTCTCCAGATCAGTCCTTTATATATCCAATGACATCTCTTTAAATTTTCAATTTAAAATTTCTTCTCTAAAGCCCTAAACCACATAACAAAAGTTACAGCATGTTTTTGATGCCACCTTGGTTAACTCACTGAATCACCTACAGTTATCATTGATTTATGGGATCTTAACTCCATAAATTGGAAATGGTTTCTTCACTAATTTGAATCTATGGTTCTAATGTTTCTTCTCCAATTGGAATCACCCAATTTGGATCACCAAAACTCAAGTTATTGTATTTTACATCTAGATGACTCAATTTGACAGAACAGAATCTGCACATAACTCCACTTTGACAAATTTTATGAGCACTTTGGGGTTACAATTTGCTTGAACTTCCTTCATATAAATTTTTACCCTAGCCGTCTATTGTACCCAAAATTTTGAATCACTCAATTTGATGAGTGAAAAGCCACTTATGGCCAAAAACACTAGATAACCATACCCAAAACAGAGCAAAATCAGTGAGCTACACGAGCTCACCTTTCAGTCCGTATTTGGGAGCCTTAGAGCTACAATTTGCTCTTTGTCCCTTCTATACATTTGTAGCCCTATCTCTTATGGTTCTTTACCAATTTGAATTAATTCATTTGGATAATTATAACTTAATCTATATCCAAAACAAAAACAAGGGTTTTACAGAAATTTTGACAGCATTCCCTTTACTTTACAACATGATCTTAATGCCCTCTTTTCTAATCAATTCCAATGCATTATACCTCAATTTCATAAATCCCTAACCAATTTCAACATATCATACAAAATTCAACATCAAACCCTAACCATTCACTCACTTGATTTTTCAAACCCTAACCTAATCCATTTCTTTCTCAATTTCTATCAAATTCATCATGATTCAACCTTAAATACCACAATTCTACCATACATACAAGAAAATCAAAGCATTAGGTATGGAAAACATCAAAATCCAACTTTCCCACCATTATAAATCTCATTTGTTCTTGGTTTTCCTTTTGGCTCCTCTCTCTTGATTCACTTGTAGATCACTGAAAAGCTTGAAGGAGAAAATTACATCTCCCCCTCGTCTCCACCTTAGCCCTCACACGTTTTCTCCCTTCTCCTTTCTCTCCTTTCTTTTCTCTCTTTTCTTCCCTCTCTTACGGTTTGCCTCAGACATTTTGAGGAACAAAATATGAGTTTCTTTGGCTTTTGTCTCACAACTTCCAAATTGCCCTGGAACCAAATAAGCCTTGGTCCATTTTCATGAGTCACTAACCCTAACTTAAAACAATTTGATCGGCCTCTTGTGCCCAAGAATCATTGGTCCATTCTCAGATATTTTAATCATAACTTAGTCATTAAAAATGTTTTAATTGGCTCTCACAAGAAAATATCTCCCTTATAAGATATTTTATCTCGCCACCTTTATACGCTTTTATACCTCGATTAAATGTCAAAAATATTATATGGTCGTCTAAACTTCAAATTGAACATGAAATATTCTAATTAAATCCTTCACATTGATCTAAAAGCGCTCTTAAATCACCGAACCTGATTAAAATTATTAAAACTCCAAATCCTATTAATAGCGTATTATTATCCGACTATATTCCTGATAGCCCGAAACTATCCAAACGGACCCCATTTCACTGCTTTCAGTTTCATATACTTATGATTTCATCTCGATACTGTATTTTCGCCCACCTTCCGAAAAATTTCGGGCCAGTCTACTTTTCAAATCCGGAATCTACTATTCACTAAATTTCCACCATCTTCTAAATATCAGCCTAAAGTCATAGGAACCGAAATTTCTAAAAATTCCTTGCAAACCCTCAATCCGATATAATAAGAAAAATCACTATTCCTTATGGCACCCTACATAATTTTCTTAAAAATCACTTCATGCCCAAATGACGCCCAGAGCGTTCTAAATTCTAAGCCACTCATCAAGCATTGACCTCAAATCAGTTCAAAACTACTATTATAACATTCAATAAGGTTGGGTTTTACAATGCGGGTCCGAGATCAGCCATTTTGTAAGCATACAAACATTAAATAATATATTGTTGTGTGTAAAAATCATGTTAATATATGTTATTTGATGTATTAACATGGATTGCATGGATATAAATTATATGTAAAAATTATAATTGTCCATGATGTGTTAATGTTTCATGTAGTTCTCATATATACAAGTAACATGAAGGAAAATGCATTGGCATCATGCATTTCATATGCATGGTCACATCACGTATGGGTACATGGTATCAGTATCTATCAAGAGCCAGAATGGGTCATGAGCTCGAAAATGGGGCAAAGTCCAAGGTTGAGACTCACTTGATGTGTAAATTGATCAAAAATGATAAATTACATGGTTTGGGCAGAGTGTCAGTAGATTCCCCTGTGAGAAAGACTCAAATGTTATTCACTAGACATGAATCCCGTGATGTTACCAAAATGTTGGAAAGGTGTACGACGTCCTGCGGTGAAAACTCGAAAATCCATGGCCCACAAAAGAAAAAAAGAAAATCATGAAATGATAAATTAAATCATGCAATGGTTTACGTCATTGGGTCAACAATGTTCAACACACCAAAATCATTTCTGCGGTAGGGGAGCCAATGGACTCCGATTGTGAGTATCGAGGTCAGACCATGCACGACACGGACATGTTTCAGCAAAGCAATTAGGGTAGATCCCACAAGGTAAAAAGACCCAAATGTTATTCAAAGGTTAGACATGAATCCCGCGACGCAAGTTTCATAAAATGTTTGAAAGGCGGCGGCGTCCCGCGCGGAAAACCCGAAAATCTATGGCCTATAAAAGAAAAAATCATGAAATGATAAATTAAAAATCGAGGGTTGTCCAATGGTTTAATTAATTGGGTTAAATACCAATGATCGGTTTCACACTGGGTACCATGTGAGGGGAGTAGGTCAGATTCAAGCTAGAGCATGAGGGTCAGATCTCATGCATGACACGGAACATTTACTAATGTGTCAGATAAATCAGATGAACAGATCATGTTACATCGCTAACAGACAAGCAGATTTTAGTGTGAGGAAGAACTCCTCAGAGGAATCGTGATGCCCCAAACTGGGTCTCTGCTGACCATTGTCAACCCGCTGAACCCGCGTTATTCTATCATGAGACCCATACATGTGTAAAAAGGCCCAATAAGGCCCACACATCCATACAACACAAAATGCATATCTTATACAAAAAGGGAGTTTGTTTACAATTGTATTTAATTACAATTTACACAAAAAAAAAAAAAAAAAAAAGGGTTGTCTTTCCGCACTTGCAAATATTTTGTAAAATAAGGCCGGCCACATTTTTTCGTCTCTCTACTACTTCAAATGCGTCCCATCCCCGTGTACATTCAATAATTCCGAAATAAAAACTATATTCTCGACATGGTGAGTAATGCTCCGCAGTGGAATTTTCCTACTACATTCCCCCACCTGTTCATGAAATGGCACACTAAACATTCAATTCACATTCCATACAATCCATGTTAATATATTAAGCATGCATATATTAACAAAACTTACACATGTTATTCATTCATAGCAATAACACAAAATTAACTCACATGGGCAAATAAACAAACCGACAGTCCATCATAGGGCTGCCCACAAAATCACAATCAACATGTTATTCACTCATGGAAACAACACAACATCACATTGCCACAATAAACAGCCCACCTGACGTCCAAACCACTATAGGGATTTTCTTCACTGGCCCAAATCTGGAACAAACACGACCATCCAAGCCTTTAACAAATCCTCATCCATTAAAACGAATTCTTACTAGTTAATAAACAAGTAGAGAAAACCCTACCTTCTGAGCTTAGTCAAAACTCCACAAAATTGGTACTCATGCGCAGCCTTTGTGCTTAGACCAACTTTGCTTCGCTCTCACGGAGTTCACGACCTATCATCGAAAAATCTAAAGGAGAAGGTAGAGCTTCTCTCTCTAGAATCTCTTCTTCTCTTCCCTTTCTTTCTCTCTTCTATTTCCCCTTTTCCCATCCAACTGTCAGTGAGCTTCGGGGTCAAAAGGACTTGTCCTCTCATGCCACATGTCACCCTTCTATTGGTTGAGAGGATTACAACTTATCCTCTTATCCACCCACTTTGGATTTTCATCCAATGGCATCATGCCATGTGTCCACCCATGTCCCACACACTCGCCTGGCGCTGACCACCTCGCAGACATTACACATGGCACCTCTTGAGCCACTCAAAATGTGTCAAGTGTCCCGCACTACCCCCGTTGCCTCGAAAAACGTGAAAATTCCGATTGTCTCGGAATTCGACGAAATTCGACGCGGTAGCTAGATTTCGCAAGAAGATTCCAACGGTGAAGTCCGTTTCGTCATCCGAGATGTAGAAAAATTTTGGATTTTGACCGAAATTACCATTTTACCATTTTACCATTTTTCAGAAAAATAGAATTTTCTCAGGTTTTACAAAATCTTTCTATCGGGAATTGTCTACAACCCTGCAGGAGGAATTATTTTTTAGGTAATAAGTGAGGAAACTGGTTTTAGAGCTCAGTGATGACTTAGGCCGGTTTGTAGCCTATTCAGTTATTTTAAAATGTTTTGGATAAATATCCGCTTTACATGTAAATAATGTATTTTGTAATATCAAGTGTGATATCGGGACACCCGATATTTACAAGTTTTTGCAGGTTGACAGGTTATCAATGGAACCCCGGATAGGGGTGTCACAATAGCTACCAACTCACATCTATATTGGAACATTCCTTCCAAGTGTCTTTCGTTGGAAATTAAAATAGCATATGGAGACTTTTCCATGACGACTTTGTCAAAATCGTCAAATTAGTCACTAACTTGGTACAATTTTTTTGCCTAATATAAAATAAATAAAATTGTTTAATTTTTATATTGATAAGTTAAAATAACAAAGTTGTTTGAAGCAGAAATAATAAAAACAATGTCATATTAAACTATATATATTTTTTACTAACTTCCTAAGTTTCCTCTCTATTTTCCTTCTATTACATTTTCCTAAAAAAATTTTGAAAACAAAACATAACATAAATATCAAACAGATAGTCACATTTCTAAATCCATCTTGTTTTTCATCTTCCTATTTTATTGTCAAATTAAAGAATCTATACCAAAGAAATCTAAGAAACTAAATAAGGAAAAGATCTTACCTTTCGAATTACTTCTTCAACCTTAGATCTAGCATCCTAGGTTTTTCATGATTCTATGAACAAGAAAACTACACCTTAAGGAATAACGGAAGTAAATTTTTTTTTCTATTCATTGTAGTAAGATTTAGGAAAAATCTTACCTCTTGAAAGCATTTATTCAAACCTTAACTTATGGAGTTCTACGACCAGAAAAAACTACACAAAGAGAAACAGAAGATCCAAAGAATAATAAAATTTATTTATTTATTTTTCTATTTATACCGAGGGTTTCATAGAAGAATACCATTTTATGTCTCTCTTTTTTAATTTTTAAAAGATTTTATCCCTTAAAATTACACAGGTGCTGCTATATAAATAGCGTAGGACCTTCCATGATTACTTTGTTGCAATATTATCCCCAACTCTCATACATTGAATATCTTCCAAGTGTCTTTCTATTGAAATAAAAATAGTGTGTGGGACTTTTCCATGACGACTTTGTCAAAATTATGATATTAGTCACTAACTTGGGAGGTTTTGAACATCACTAATCTTAGGTCTCAGATCTAACACAAAACCAAAAGTTATAATTTCAAAATTTAAAACAATTTTAAAAATTACAAAATTATATAAAACTGTGACGCCCAAACTCAGTGGTGTCCGTTGACTACCCGTCAACCCGCAGAAATCTACATGTCTCATGTTATGAGACTCATACATGAGTAAAATAATACATGGGGCCTATACATCCATACTCATAAAAATAATCAACTATATTCTCATAGTTTCTATGCTTGTTCTACAAAAAGCTTTATACATATTTACAAATATTTACTCAAAGCCACATTTCGACTTTCTTCTCAAAATCTACCTCTACTGAGTGTCGTCTCCCTGGATAGTCTCTATACCTGAAAGGGGGTCCCACGATCGCGAGCAAAGCCGCAGAAAAGTTTTCCTGCCAAGGGCTTCCTCACTCAAATGCATATGCAATGGCATATATAACAATCAATCACATCCCATACAATTATTTACTATTATATGAAATGTTCATATCATGCATGATGCAACCTCTCATGCTCACGACCCAAGTCCCAACCGACTCTCACACTGAATGCCAAGCTATGAATAAAACCATCACACACCATGACTAAACCATCGAGACCCTCCAATTTTATTTACCAAATTCTTTTCCTTTCTTTTCAGGTCACTTGATCGGTTTACACCGCGCGACGCCGCACGCCTTCAACATTTTCACGGAACCATTGCCTGGATTCATGTCTAATCGTGAATAACAACATTCGGGACTTTCACCTTGGCGGGGGATCTACCTCAACTTGCTCTGCCCAAAACATGTAATTTATCATTTTGATCATTTACACACTCGTGAATCTCTACCTTGGACTTTGTCCCATTTTTTCCCAAGTTCACGACCCATTCACCAATGCCGGTGAACAAACCTTACCCTGCACCCACACCCGACCTGACACGATGTGACCGTGCATATGTAATGCATGATGCCAATGCATTTTCCTCATGTTACATGCATGAATGAGCACTACATGAAACATTCACACACCATGGACAATTTTAATTTATACATATAATCTACCTCCATGCAAACCATATTAATACATCAAATAGCATGCATCAATATCACATTTCTACACACTGCATGTTATTCACTCAAGCCATAACACATACCTAGGTCTCAAAATTTGGACCATTCAATAGGGCACTTCACCGTCCCTTCACAAACATGAACCAATTTGGTTCCAAGCATTATTTTTACCACAACAACAAACCACAACACCTGGAAACTTTTAGTTTCTAATTAAAACCCTAACTCCACGCCGGTGACCGTGAAACCGGTCGCGAAATCCATACCCTTTAACCCAAGCTTGAACTAATTTTACATGGCTCCATAAGCAACCCTCACTAATATAAAGCCTTTAAAGCAAGTAAACCAAGTAGAAAATATCCTACCTCCTAGAGTTTGAAGAAACTCCCAAAAACCGGAGTCCACGCGTTGTCCTCTCCGTGTAGAACAACTTTCCTTCTTGTCTCGAAGGAATCCGACGGTCGGATCGCCTACAAATCTAGAGAGAAGTCAGACGTTCTCTTACTAAAAATGTGAGAACAAACCTTCTGCATCTCCTTTTCCTTTCTTCCTCTCCACGTTTTCTCTTGGCTTTGTTTTATTCTTTCCTTTTTGCTTTTCTATTATTTTTTCTCTTTTCTCATCTCATTTCCCTTTCATTTTCCTCATTTTCTCTTCTCCTTTTGTCATTTTCCCTTTGGAGCAACTACTATTCATCAAAAGGAGGAAATTTCTCCCATTTCCTCTAACCATTTGTGTGGCTATCGATCGTATCCTTATTCCCTTTATTTTTAAACCTTTTACGACATCATCACTCACATGGCTCTAATGTGAGCCATGGGATTCATTTCCCACACATGATAATTGTAAGCCATTCCTTTGTCAAGTGTTCACCCCTCGAGGTGCCATGCGGCATCCTCCTCACTCATGCACGCTCATTCGACACCCCATGCTCGAAAAACGTGAAATTCCACCACTCGAATCCAACGAAATTCACCGCCAGCTGAAATTCGCGAGAAGATTTAACTTTATAAGCTCGCTTCACATCCGAGATCTAGAAAAATTCCAGATTTTCAGTCGAAATTACTATTTAACCATTTATCCAAAATCTTGGATTTTCTGGGGTTTCACAAAAATAAATACAAATAAACATAGTTAATTTAAAATCAACAAGATAAATTCTTATTAAATATAAAATTTTTAAAAGTATAATAAGATTATACATTTAAAAGGATTTTTAAAGATGTTAAAAATGTTTTTCTAAAATATAATTACTTACTCTTAAATATGTATTCTTGAAGATGAAAATGATTACTTACTTTTAAAAATAATGTTTTTTGTTCTGCCCAACCATTAAGGAAAAAATGTCCTCTTTTTATGTTTGGTTGTCTAACAAATTTTGTTTACAAAAAATCAAATATAAATAAAACTAAAAATTTTAGAGCTTGTTTCTTTAATGTTTTTTAAGATTGTTTTTTGTTTTAAAAAAAAGGATTAATCAAATATGTTTGGTTCATATTTTTTTTGTTCTAAAAAACAAGAAAATACTAAATTTTAAACAATAATAATTTTTTAAATGCACCAAAATTAAGTATCTCGTTGCTTTTAAAAACTGTTCTCAAAATTTTTTTTAAAAACATGAATCAAACAGGCACTTAAATTATTAATTTAAGCTCTCTTATATACATATATTGATGATTTTAAATAAATAAAATTAGTTTGAAGTAGCAAATAAGAATAATGTCTCTTCTTTGTTTATTTTTTTTTGTTCTAATTTTCTCTCCCTATTTTTTCCGTGGGTATTTTCCCTAAAATTTTCTAGAAACCAAACATAGTCATTTCTTTTTCTAATGAACTATGTTCTTTAGGGTTGTCTATAGTTCCTATGAAGTAGAAAAAAATGTTAAAGAAAATGATTTTCTTATATTTGATTGTCTAATGAAAAATCTCAAAGAAAATTAAATATAAATAAAATTGCTTAGAAATTTATACATTATTAAATTATTTAATTTTTATACCGATCAATTAAAATAGCTAAAATGGGTTTGAGTAGTAAATAAAAATAATATATTAGATTTAAGTCTATTTTATTTTCTTTCACTTTTTTCTTTCCCTCTCTCCTTCATGTTTTCTTTTTCTTACATTTTCTCTCAATTGTTTTTGGAACCAAACATACCCTAATGAAAATTATTCTATTATTTTTGGTTGCCTAATAAAAAATAAATAATTTTTAAAAATTTTATATTGATAAGTTAAAATAAATAAAGTTGTTTCAAGTAGCAAATAAAAATAATGCCATATTAAACTATATATTTTTTACTAACTTCCTAAGTTTCTTTTCTATTTTCTTTCCATTACATTTTCCCTAATTCTTTTTTGAAAATAAAACATAGCATAAATATCAAATCAGAGAGTCGCATTTCTAAATCCATCCTGTTTTTCATCTTCCTATTTTCTTGTCAATGGGTCCCATCCACTAAAAAATATATACATCAACAAATTACGCCACAGAAAGTGCATAATATTGGCCGACGTAGACATTCGTTTGTCAATTTGTTCACTTTATTGACAATAGAGACATATTTGAACAACGGAATAAACATTAGAAGCAAATTGACAAAAAAAGTGTTTAGCTTACTGTTTCAACATACGACCAAACATCACGAAGATGAGTATAATTTTATCCCATTTAAATTTTCATTTTCTATTTTTTGGCATCTATTCATTTTACAATACATCATAGTAATATGTTCTTTTTTGTCCACACTAGGACTCGAACATTGAATTCCTCCCCTTCCTATGTCTAAGCTCTTAATCATTTGAACTATGTCTTATTGGCCCATAAAACTTCCCTTTATTCCCTAATGATAACACATAAAATATTCTCATAATATTTTCAAATATTATGAGAATATCTTCCTCCCATTCTAATAATATTTCCCTCATCATAGCCTAAGATAATGCTGCGTATTTATTTGATATTATTCTTTGATTATTCTCTTCCTTTGTATAGCTCACACAAGCAACGTAAATCACCACACAACAAATGTACAAAATACAGTCAATAAAGCACTTCGTTAGAATTAGGGTGGTTCGTTAATCACACCGGCCACATAAAATAAAAATCGATCGCTTCTGCTTGGTTTGTTATTTATATAAAACAAAACCTAACTATTAATATGGTTAACTAAATTCGGTTAACCATAATTAAAAATTAATTTTAATTTAGAAAAACTAAATTATAATAATTATTATAAATACACAAAAATGCAAAGAAAAAAAATACAATCTATTTATTTGCAATCCCATAACACTTGTTCATTTACACATCCACAAATAATATATGAACACATGAGATTAGATAATTTAATTCACAATTTTTTAATTAACAACCACATGTTTTAACAACTCCAAGATAAAAGAAACTAATTCAAAGAAATCACGCTTTATATAAGCCGGTTTGGAGGAAAATGGTAAAACTTGTTCTGAGGGGGAACAAAGTATATATATATATATATATATATATATATATATATATATATATATATTCGGTTAGTTAACCGAAACCACGGTTTTTGTATTTTATAAACCGAAACCGAGATTTGTGTAAAAACAACTCAGTTTGGTTAACCTATTTTTCTATTGATTACTATTAGTTTTTCGTCCATTCTATTTCTTAGTTTTTTCTGCTGGGCTTAACCGAAACCACGGGGTTTTGTATTTTATAAACCGAAATCGAGATTTGTGTAAAACAACTCGCTTGGTTAACCTATTTTCGGTTTATACTGGGTTTAGTTTTTTGGTCCATTCGTTCTTAGTTTTTTTTGCCCACCCCTAGTTAGAATTACCTCAAGGGCTTCTCTAGTTTCCCTCTGCCTCATGGTATCCTCAGCTCAATAATCCAAACCTATTTTTCTTCGTCTCATGCTCCTCATAGTAACCTTCCTCTTCATCACCATCACCCTCTGCCTTCATTGAAACTACAACCAAACATGGCAACAATCAACATCCCAGTACAAAACCTCACCAATTTCCTCACAAAGAACACTAGATGACTCAAATTATCTTATCTTGAAAAGACGCTTGAGATCATTTTGAAACCCCGTGATCTCATTGGTTAGTGTCGATGGCCAATTACATAACTAGAAGCTGACTAGGAACCTAGAGAAACAGTCAAGACAAAAAAAATGGGAAATTCCAAAACTAATCAATTTAGGTTCTATGTTGCCTCAATTCCACCTTTCTCCATCCACCGCCGCATAGCAAAAACCGCATCACTTCCATACAATCGTGGACAACCTTAGAAAATCATTATGCAGAAAACAATGTCAAGGATATCTATTATTTGTCAACAACTCAACACAACCAAGAAAATAGGTACTAAATGCGCATGACCTATCGTCATATCGACAAACCGATTCTCTGGACGCAATTGGGACATGTCATTCGATGAAGATCCGGTGTTCTTGCTCCCTGGTCTTCCATCTGATTATGAGAACTTCGTGATGAATATTGAGTTAATAGTTTCATCGATCACATATCTGGCCGTAACTGAAAGCATGATTGTCGCTTCATGAGCAACGCCTAGCAACGTATCGTCGCTACTATTGATACAACATTTACTATAACAACCTAACGAGGAGGGCAAAACATTGAACAATCAGCTCAACAGAGTAGCTTCCACTCCCAAAATAATTTTGGAATTTTAGGGTCCAACCCGACCCATTTCTCTCAACCTAGTCTAATAACACAAGCTCAAGCCCGAAATCATTTTAACCTGCAAGCTCAATCCTTCTCTCAAAATCAGATGACTAGCCCAAGCCCAACACACCTATAAAACTTTCACATAAATTACAATCGCCCTCCCCCTAAATGCCAGATTTGCAAAATGCAAGGTCACACTGGTGTAGTTTTCCGTTTTCGCTATGAAAATTCCAGAAACAACCAAGTGCTGTCCTTGAACACAAACTTTTCTACTTTAAATCTCCAACCATCACCACATTATGCCCCAACCACCTTAAGTGATGCTTCAATGGCTTTTGACACCGGTGCCACTCTCACGACACCGTGATCCAACATCGTGGGAATATGTTCAACCATACCAAGGGTATTAATCAAGTAGTCACTGGGCAACTATAACACCTTTACCCGTTTCTCACACTGTACACTAAACCTTTTTAATCCCACTCGCCTTATACCTTAATGACATCTTAATTGTCCTCAAATAACTCGCTTAATCTTCTTTTGTTGCTAAATTTGTTAAAGATAATATGTGTCTTATCAATTTTAATTCGCTTAGTTTTGTTGTGAAGGACTTTATCACTAAGACACCGCTTCTCAAGGGACCCATCCGCAATAATCTCTCTTCCCAATGTCGATTCCTACCACCTCAAGAATCATCTTGAGCTTGCAGACGCATGCCTTCTTATCTTTGGCATCAACTCTGGAAGGCCATCCTTTGTGCTCGCACTATGTCTAGATCTGGTCAATAGCCACAATTACTGTCCATGTTTACAATGGAAAAGCTATTGTCTTCCTTTCTCTAGTTCATTACATAAGTCTATGTCACCCTTAAAATAATACATCGCGATATTCGGGGGGGTCCCTCACCGCCTTTTTTCTTTGATGGTTTTCATTACTTTATAATATCTATGGATGATTTCGCCGCTATACCTAGATCTTTTTTATCTCACAAAGCCTAAGCACTCGATAAACTCAAAACTTCAAAGTTGCTATTAAAAAAACCTTTTCTCTCCACTACAATAAAAAGTTTCCAATGTGATGGAGCTTTGGAACTCACCAAAGATCCTTTTCGCCTCTATTTCTTCAAACACATGGAATCTCTCAGAGAATATCATGCCCTTATACTCCCTCAACATAATGGCCTTTCTCGAATGAAAATAAGACACGCCATCAGATTAGCCTTACACTTCTAATCCATGCCCACCTCCCCAAAATTTTTTAGTTTGATGCTTTTTGTACGGCCACCTATTTGATAAATCTACTTCCCTCACCCACTTGCAAAAATAACTCCCCTCATGAAAAACTCTTTGCTAAATCACATTCAGTTAATCACTTTCGTGTTTTTAGGTGTCAATGTTTTCCTTATCTTGGTGACATTTGACATGACAAACTCATACCTAAATCCAGACCTTGTGTTGTTCTTGGCTACATGCCCTCCTATAATTGAGACCGCTCCTATGATCCCTCCACCACCAAAATCTACATCTCCCGCCATGTTCGCTTTCTTGAACAAGTTTTCCCCTTCACCAAAAACTTTAAACCTTCATCTTCTAAACCCTCAACACCTCATACCTTACCTTTACCATTTTCTCCCGCTACCCCTTCTCCTTCAGTCCCATATACACTTCCCTTACCCCTAAACTCACCTCTCCCAACACCTGAACCTCCACACTCACCAAAACCCTCTCCATCCCCTCCCCATCAACCAACGCATCCTATAGTCACACGCACTCGTGATCACACAAGACAACCTCGCTCTTTTCCAGATCACATCACCTACACCACTACTACTAGATCTACACATGACCTTGATCCCACATCTTTCACCCAAGCAAACAAACACCCCCTCATCGGGCGCCATGTTATGCTTCGATGAGCACCGAGCGCCCATCACAACTAAATTTCGACCCTAGTTCCCTACCTTCAAGCAACTCATTGGTTGTAAATGGGTCTTCTTCTCACTAAGCATCGTCTAATGACATAATTGAGTGTTATAAAGCCCGCCTCAGGGCCAAAGTGCCATCACTAAGCACCTGGTCTCGACTACTATGATACTATAATACCCCTTTCCTCAACTCGCTGCGTCAAGTGAAGGGACATCACACAGAACAAATAACTATTAACCTGACATTAGTGGGCCCATTTCAAGCATATATTTATGAAGACATAAACTTGTAAAACTACCACCGTAGCGGTGTTCAAATTATCCTATACATATATGCCTGAGTCCAACTACTTGTATTTACACAAGTTGCACTATCTCCAAAATACGTCTACATTTTATTATAACAAAAACCACTTCGAGGACCTACATCAAAAGGACTCCTAATGACAAGACCTAATTCGAAACTCTCCCAAGGTTCCCTGGTGAGTTCTCCGTTTAAGAAGTCCCACTCGCACAAACCATAAGGAATATACAATGAACCCCACCTAAGAAAGAAGTAAACACATGCAGTACCACGATACCTCACTATATAGAAAATCCACGACCGACCTATCCAAATGCAGTCATAACCACAACATACATAATAAAGGACCCATATGAGTTCAATACTAATATCGTGAGCATTCTAAGAGTATTTATGCACTTAGTAGGTTACAAAATGAAAATAAATTGTGTCCAAACAAACAAGGACGTATGGATTCGGTAGAGTACTACAACTGCCAAAGCAGAAGAGCGGTGTTGAATCTGACAGCGAGGTGCCCTACGAACCCGCCCGGACCTAGGAACAGATTAAAAACAATAAACGGGAGATAATAAATCTCAGTGAGTGACATAATTTATAAAGAAAGTAATGTTTTCATTTTCGAACTTTTCTTCTTTCAAAACCTCACGTCCACTCTTTCGTAAGGTTCCCCGTTTAGAAACATTTCACAAAACCCAACTTTACTCAAGTCCAACAATTTGAAATTCATGCTCAAAAATTAGCCGTCATGATTTTTAAGAAAATTATAACTTGAATTGTTCACAATATAAAAATTGAGCATAAAATATATATAACCATCATGTCGTAAAATAACCATGAAAGTACCATAACCATAAATATTGGAAATACTTATACCTAAATCGTAAACCATCAATGTAATCGCACTACGTACCCATCATAAACCGTCGAAGTAAACCTCGACCTCACGACACCGCGGGCAACCACAAACCTTCGTTAAACCCGACCATCACGTGAAAACTAATAACTTCGTAAAACCGACCATCACGCGGCAACTAATAAACCTCCGTAAACCCGCCATCACGTGGCAATTAATAAACCTTCTGCAAACCCATCATCACGCGGGCAACTAATAAACCTTCGGGTAAACCCGGCCATCACGTGGCAACTAATAAACCTCCAGGTAAACCCGACCATCACGTGGCAACTAATAATATATAATCGTCTCTTTACTCACATGTACTTTCCCAACATTACCGTATTATCATCATTTCACAAAATCTCAAAAATTCATTTCTTAAAACAATAATTTTTCAAGGTGGTTTAAAAACTCAATCCACGTACCCAAATTGTCTAAATACCACAGACTCGTCCACGAACTCCGTAAAACTTCCAAATAGTTAAAATGCTGACAAATTCAATTGAAATGATAACTTTCTGTTTATATGAAAACAAGCCATTCTATTCGCATAACCAACCATTTCTCCGATCAAACGATATATTTATTAAATAATTAACCATAATTATATACCAATATAATACCCCAAAACATTTAAAACATATAAACCACTCACCGACTACCGACGTCGCCCCGGCTTCCCCTCACAGATCGCCTTCCTACTTCTACGTGAGTGCCCGTAATATAAATAAGACACCACTTCAGTTCCAATAACTGGAACCAACAACATTGGAATGCTCCGAAGGGCCTTAGAAATAACTCTTTTGTGAACTATGAAAACCATCTCAATCGGACTCGACAGTCCAATTACATAGTATGTCCTATAGTCCTAAGATCAAAATTCGGGCTTTTCACCCGAGCCAATTTCCGAAATCGAACCATCCAATAATTCATAAAAACATCCAATTTAACTAATCCATCTTCAATTTTGCCAAACTCACTTAATCGGGTACTCAATTTCGCCCACCTTCTGCACTACCCTAAATGACCCAAAAATGGAAAACTACCCAAACGACGTCCAAAATTCACAAACCACATATCAATGGAAAGCCTAAGAGACCAGGAACACACCAGTACCCTCACCTTTGTCCAAAGGTTGCTGTGGTAGCCGGAAAACTCGATCCAACAGTCGGACAACTTTGTTTTTGTTGTATCTTTCAAACGGTGAGGAATCTGCAAAAAGGGACCACGGAAATGAGTTCAGAGGGTCCAAAAATGGTGGAAATGAGGTATGGGTCGACCTGAGATTGTAACATCCCAAAATATACCCTAACAGTTTTATAATATGGTTAGGGTATAAAATAAGTTAAAATTTTATTAGTTCGAGAAAAAAAATGACATTTTTATGAAAAATGGCAAAACTGTAATTTTGTCGTTTTGTACGCTTTAATGGCTCAGTGGAAGTATGTAAATTCTCTAGATCTCGATGACGAAACGGATCACAGCCAGCAATTCATCTCGTGAATCTAGCTACCTTGTCGAATTTCGTTAAATTCCGAGACAGTCGGAATATTTTACGAATTTCTAAAGTTACTGCATAGGAACTGGAAACGGGATTTGAGAAAAATCTTGAAAAATAGTAAATATTTAAAGAATATTCAATTATAATAAATGAAATTGAAACTGAAACGAAATAATTTGTTTCGGAGCTAAAACGGAACAATAAGTGAAAGAAAATGTGACATATGGGTCCCACTTAAAAAAATAAAAAAAATAATAAAACATAATAATCTAACAAAAAGGTTGGTCGACATACGAGCGTGAGATTTTTTATTTTAAAGTTATTTTATTTTATTTTTTCTCTCGCTTCTTCGATATACGTAAATCTAATCGCCTAATTGCCAGGCAAGAAGAAAGTGCTCACTCTCGACGAGGGCTGACAAAGATGGGAACTAAACACGGATTTTACTTCCAGTTTTCAATTAAAATTCGAAAACTTATGTTTTGGCTTTTCTCGATCTACGCCTCGACGATCGTAATCGGGCTCTGAAGAGAGGCACCGATCCACGCATCGCGAGCCACGCTGTGGTACCAAAATTTTGACTTTCGCCAAACTCATGAGGTATGGATTTAGTATACGTATCAGCTGACGATGGATTTTCGTCTAAATACGTAAATAAATACGTATATAAATAGTAAACACGTAAAAGAATATGTATGTGAATAGTAAATAGTAAACAGTAAATATTAAATAGTAAATAGTTAATAATGAATAATGAATAGTGAATAATTCATAGTGAATATTGCATAGTGCATAATGCATAGTGAATAATGCATAGTATATAGTGCATAGTGCATAGTGAATAATGCATAGTACATAGTGAATAATGACAAGGCATAATGCATAGTGCATGTTGTATAGCATATACATGTTATAATGTATAGTGAATATTGAATAGTTAATGAAATAAATAGTAACACGTGATAAATGAATAGTAATACAGTAAATTAATGCGAAATGAATAATGAATAAATGATATGAATAATATGAATATAGGAATATATGATAGAAATGCATGAGATTAGGAAGTATACGATTAGACAATACATGCTATAAATGTACAAATGATAGGTTATATGCAAATGTTATATATACTAATATATGAGATGAATATATGATAGAACATGATATGAATATAAGAGTGAATAGATGAAATATGAATAGCTAAAACATGAACGAAATGCGATATAGAATAGACATATATGAAATGATATACATATCAGGAAGAAAGAAATATAGGAATAGTGATATGAAGTTACAAATATGAGAACAAATTCGTGATTAAATTAATCATAGTATCAAGATATGATTACCAAATAATAATAATTATTCTGAATATGAGATATTTATCAATATAAATACACATGGATTGTCCGTTTAGAACTCCGGTAGTAGGATAGATAGCATGCCTATAGGAATACGCTGCCGCAAATATTACGCTTTACGATATTATCGAGGCCCTCGTTTGGTCGATGTGATATAGATCTCGCTTCGGGATCATTATAGCGCCTGCTTCGGGGTCATACTGAGCAGCGGCCACCGTCAGATGTTGATGATACCCTTCGGTATATACAGATGGAGATCACTGCCTCAGATAAAGGATAGTAATTTCCACGGTACATACAACTTATTTCCCCGTATCCACTTCTAAGGTATTTGTAGACATGAAACCTAAGGTGCAGATATGGTAGAACATATGATATGAGAGGTACGAGAGTATGCGATGAAAGTATACAGTTATAAGAACAAGAAGTAAAGTACAAGATGACAGTATGTGAAAATACAGTATATAAAAGTACAATATATGAAAGTATAGTATATGAAAGTGCAGTATATGAAAATACAGTATATGAAAGTATAGTATATGAAAAGTATAGTATATGAACAGTACAGTATATGAAAGAGAAAAGTATATGACAAGTATACAAGTACAAGAAATAAAGTGTCAATGACACGAAATGTATATGATAGATAAAGTATATGAAAAGCATATAAAAAGCACAGTATATGAATATTATATGAAAGTATAGTATATGACAGTATAAGATGAAAAACACAGTATATGACTATCATATGAAAAGTATAATAGGAAAACAGTATATGAAATGAACAGTACATGAATATAGGTATATAAAAATAGTACAAGAACAGTACATGAATATAGGTATATGAAAATAGTACATGAACAGTACATGAATACAGTATATAGAAAGTACAAAGTGTAGTACACAAAAAGGATATGAACAAGTAAAATATAGAAAGTAGAGAAAATAGAAAGGTATATGAAAAGTATAGTATATGAAAACACATGAAAACATACATGAAAAGTATAAATGTGAAAACAATATATGAAATGAAACGCACATGAATATAGGTATATGAAAATAAGATATGAACAAAGATACGAATATAGGTATATTAAAATAGTATATGAACAAGACATGAATACAAAGATATAGAAAGTACAAAGTGTAGTAATAATTTAAAAGGATATGAACAAGTAAAGTACTGAAAGTAGAGAAAATATAAAGGTATATGAAAAGTATAGTATATGAAAACACATGAAAACATATATGAAAAGTATAACAGGAAAACAATATATGAAATGAACAGTACATGAATATAGGTATATGAAAATAATATATGAACAGTATATGAATATAGTATATGAAAATAGCAATATGAACAGTGACATGAATACAAGATATGAAAGTACAAAGTGTAGTACACTTAAAAGGATATGAAATAAGGAAATACAAAAATACATGAAAACATATATGAAAACATATGATAGTATATGATATGATAGTAAAAGTATAAGTCTTATACTCTACAAAGAGATATGAAAGATGATATAGAAATTCACGTAATACGAAAAATAAAATATGATATGAAAGTATTGACTTTAAACCAATACAAGAAAAGTATAGAAAGTATATGAAAGCATAAAGTATATGAGAGAATAAGAACGTACAAATGTATATGAAGTATATGAATAGTACAAGATGACAGTATATGAAAAGTACAAGATAAAAGCATATAATATGAAAGTATACGATAGTACAAGTATGAAAATGAAGAATGAAAAGTATAGCATACGCAGTAGCCACTACATGAAAGGAGACAAGATATGTGCATGTGGATGTTAAAGATATGTGCATACAGATATGGAATGCAATAAGTCATAAAACGGAAAGATGAAAAGTATAGGAATATGTAAAGTATAGAAACAGGAATACAGTAAAAGTATAGATAAAAGATATGCCAAAGACATAGAACATGTACCGAAAGAGATTAACATGCAATAAGCATGTAAAGATGATAAGTCATGTGCTATAAGGAATATGCATAGATATAGAAATGCACATGTATAAGTCAGACAGTCACCATCAGGTCATTCATGCTTATGTTCATTAAGCGCAAAGCCAAAGACTCTGCTCAACTGCAGGTGATCAAGACAAGGATGTAGGACGGGTGATTATCCCACATCACAGAAAGGTGCCATCTCGTAGATGTGTGCTCACCGCACTGTTCCGAAATCTCTGATTTTATATGTATAGTTTTGTAATAGTAAAATTGTAATAGTACAAGTAAAGTGACTCTACTATATATGTATAGAATATAATAAAGTCCACTATCGTGGTATGTATAATGTATATGTAAAAAATAATTCACATTACGTAAATTGTGCATATAATAGAAAACAGGATGTGTGTCAAAGAGATTGAGAAAACAAAGGTTAAAGAGTCTCAAATACAGCAGGACTCCTCGCTCTACACCCACGTGCCGGTTGGGGATCACAAGAGATGGCCTGAAACACAAAATCCGACGATCTAAGTTTACATTGCCGCTTCACCCGCTCGGGACCATGCCAAGCACCCGCTACGGGTTAGCCTAGAAATTTTACTCTAAGAATGCTGCTTTCGACGTCCCTCCTCCTACTACGCAGCGGCGGTCGAGTGTACCCCTCTCCCTACCTGAAACTCGAATCTACATGAAAATGGGTCAAAATGACCTAGTTTGGTGCTCAAGGGTTTGGGGAGTTTTTCTAGGGTTTTTGGAGCTCAAAATGAGTGTTCGGGGGCTAAGGTTCCTTCGCACGCAAAGCTATGGCATAGGGCTTAGGGTCGCTTCAGTAAAACACCATTGCTTCGAATCCCCCTGTGGTCATAACTTTCTATCCGTATTCCGATTTTGGACGCTCAACCCGTTTATGAACTCGTATCGCCAAGGCTCACGAAGGGCAAGGTCTTAGTCAACCCAAAATTATGCATCCTTGAAAATCCAACTTTGGGCCCACAACCAAGTGTTGTCAACTCGTCAAACTTGGTCAAACGCTTAAAAACTCAGATATTTGGGTACGGTCGCAATCTACCTCTTTAAAGAGACTTCGCCCACGAAATTCGCGCATTCGCCATGGAAAAAGACGAGGATACCGGCTCCGCATTCGTCTTCCCGCCCCGCCGCTCCCTCGACTAGGTGGTTCCTCCAAAGGACCTTCACTAAAGATATTGTCTTGCTTGCGAAGCTCCTTCCTCTCTTCTCTTCTACCTGACCGTGACTGCCGCCTCATGTGATAAGTCATCCCTCAGTTTCAATCTCCGTGTCTCCAACACATGTGAGGGATCTCGGGATATACTTGCGTAGTAATGGAGATGAACACATTATGGACTCACGAGAAATCCCTCCAGAATCTAACTTATAAGCCACTGGACCTATCCTCTCAACAATCTCAAAAGGCCCAATGTAGCGAGGACTTAGCTTCCCTCGCTTCCCGAAGCGTACCACGCCCTTCCAAGGGGAGAGCTTCAAGAACACTCGATCTCCAACCTCAAACTCAAGATCCTTTCTACGCTTGTCCGCATAGCTCTTTTGCCTATCCCCGAGTCAGTTTCTAACTAGGCACGATAACACAATAACCTTGTCCGCTCTCATTTGTACAATCTCGTGACCCGCAATTTCCTTTTCGCCAATCTCTATCTCAACATAGGAGTGTGGCATTGTTTCATACAATGCCTCATAAGGTGACATCTCAATGCTCGAAAGTGATACCGTTGTTATAAGTGAACTCCCGCCAAAGGTAGATATTCATTCCAATGCCCTTTGAATTGCAGTACGCATGACCTAAACATATCCTAAGGTCTGAATAGTCCTCTCCGATTGTCCATCGGTCTGAGGGTGAAAAGCGGTACTTAAATTCAACTTGACGCCTAGTTCCTTCATCAATCCTTTCCAAAACCTCGAAGTGAATCGTGGATCTCTATCCGAGATGATCGACACTGGCACCCCATGCAAACTCACTATATGGTTCATAAAGAGTTCCGCTAGTTTCCGAGGAGAAAACTTCACGTAATAGTAGGAAATGTGCGACTTGGTGAGTCGATCAACTACTACCCAAATGCCGTCATGTCTCCGGGATCGTGGGAGAGTTCAAATACAAAATCCATCAGAATGCGCCCCATTTCCATTCTGGGATGGGTAAGGGCTGTAGAAGTCCAGAAGGCTTTTTGTCTCTCCGCTTCACTGTTGATTGCATGAAGACTGGATACATACTGCAACTTCCTTCATCCCCGACCACCAATAATATTCTTCGTACACATCTGGTACCTGGTATGCACATGCGTAACTACGGCCTTCCTCCAATATTTGCCTTTAACTCTTTCAGTTGCTGAACACAAAGCCTAGAACTAATCACCAAGGTCTGGCTGCCCCAATAGAAAAATCTGATTGTTCTCCTTCCACAATTTTCTTTCTCATGCTTATCAAATAGGGATCTTCTAGTTGTGCCTCGAGAATACGATCTACGAGTATCGGTCGTAGTTGGAAACTAGAAAAAAGTGCTCCTAAAGCATGCATCCTCAACTCAGCACCCAACTCTCGCAACTCAACCATCAATGGAAGTTGTATTGTCTGCATATAAGCCAAAGAGCCTGTAGACTTCCTGCTCAAGGCATCCGCCACCACATTTGCCTCTGCCCGATGGTAATGATAAAGGCAATCATAATCCTTAAGAGAATTCCATCCACTTCCTCTGTCCCTAAGTTCCTTCAACTCCTTCCTCGTAAACAAATACTTAAGGCTCTTATAGTCGGTAAATATCTGGCACGTCGCCCCATACAAGTAATGCCTCCAAGTCTTCAATGCGAAACAATAAGTAAAGAAGTTCCAAGCCATGAGTAGGATAATCCAGCTCGTGTTTCTTCAATCGTCTGGAAGCACGCTTTACAACTTCTCTTATGTTGCATCAACACGCAACCCAACCCTCGTGTGAAGCATCACGTAAACCCGAACCCTCGCTGTCTCTATGGCAATGTCAAACATGAGCTGACGCCAACCTTCCTCTTCAGCCGCTTGGAAGCTTCCCTCACACCTCGCCGGGCCCACTCAAATTTAACTCCTTTCCTGGGCCAAACAATGAAGTGGTCCCGCTTATCTTTGAGAACCCTTCAATGAACCCGCGGTAATACCGCTACATCCTGTGAAACTCCGCACTTCGTCACCGTAGTCGGGTTGCTCCCATTTGCCACCGCTTCTACTTTCTGAGGATCCACATAAATGCCATCAACAGAAACCACATGTCCGAGAAATCCCACTTGGCTCAACCAAAATTCACATTTGCTGAACTTGGCATACAACTGGTACTGCCTTAAAGTCTGCAACACCAAACCCAAATGCCTCTCATGCTCCAACTCACTTCTCGAGTACACCAAGATATCGCCGATGAAAACAATGACGAACCGACTTAAGTATGGACAAGACCCGCTCATCAAATCCATGAAAAACCGGCCAGTATCAGAGTCCGAAGACATCATTAAACCATACGTCAGCATCTCGCCCTGAATGTCGCCTTAGTGGATGTCCATTTCCTAATCCTCAATCGATGGTACTCGACCCCGTTCAATCTGAGAACAATTTTTACACCCGGAGCCGATCGTACCATCAATCCGAGGCAAGGATGATATGTTACTGATGGTGACCTTATTCAACCGTCTCTGTAGTCTCATGGCCAATACCAACCTCCAAGTATCATCCTTCTTCTTCACAAATAACACCCTGCTTCCCAAGGTGAAATACGTGGCCTAATAAACTCATCCACCATCCCCTTTGAATCGTAGTCTTCAACTCTTTCCAACCCGCCAGGCTACCCATAAGGCTAAGAAGGAACAAGAGTCAGCACTGTGGACTAAACTAATGGGAAAATCTATTTCTTCTCGAGGCAAACCCAAGATCGTCAGAAACACATCCTGGAAGTCCTCACTACTAGTACATCCCCTTTCTAATCCCATTTCGCTTACTACGAAAGGTCTACTACGTGAACTAGATACCCCACACCCTTTGGCAAACATCTAAGATAAATGGCGTAAATCAAATCCCAAAGGTGCTCGCCTCCGCCTCCATAGAAGACTACTACCGGTAGTCCCATTGCCTAAATATCAGCCTCCCCTCCTCAAGGAAACAACTACTGAAGTATAGTTCGCACTAGTTCAATCCATCCCACGAATCACATCCAACCCTCGAGATCTATTAATATCAAATCGCTTCACATTCGTCTCAATAGAAAACAAGCTACCCTTAAGCATCTGATTAGGCCATAGGGATTCTCATGTGGGTGTGGCAATCTCCAAACTACAACTCAGTTAGAACTGAGTCGTCCACTCGTAACATACTAATGCAAATAAAAGAGTGTGTACTCGGTCAACGAGTACACGTGGCATCGTCACCAAGAATAGATAATGTACCCGTCGCAATGCTCCGGTGTCCCGTGCCCCGACCGGTCATCGCATAAACCCTGCCTCTAGCGTGGTCGTCCTCTCTGTCCCCTGCCTCTAGCCGCTGGTGCAGACTGTTGTCCTGTACTGAAGGAACCACCCGAGGTCTGCCCTGTCTGCGTATCCGGTCCCCCATGTCCACTAGCCCGCTGGAACCGAGCACCTGATTCCGAGACTCTAGTCCGGGCTAGTCCTCGATAAAGGGCCCTTGAAATGTCATGTCTGCCCGCACTGAAAGCATGTATAATCCCACTGGCATGGTTCATCATGGATCTTGCCGCAAACGTCACAAGCCGAACTAAACCGCTCGTCTCGTTGTGATCCCCGAAAATAGCCACCGCCATTACTCACCGATCAAATCCAACCCCGTATGCAATTTCTCGAAACCCGCTACCGCCGAACCAATGCCTGTCCCCATTGATCCTCTCGCCGCCTCGAAGATCCGCAGCCGAAACTACCCTCTGATGATCTCCTCGATCGGGTCCCCGACGGTTCCTCACGATAATCCATCGTATGATCGACGCCTTAGTCCGAAGTGATTGTACCGCTCTCCACCTCTAGAGCGACGTCCCTCTGCCTGGATCGATATGTGGGATGATCAGAACCTGAGAGGCTCAAAGCTATCGACTCACTCAACCCATCGAGAAACCTCCCCTTCACCGACCTCATCCGCAACCAAATCTGGGACGTAAACCGATAACTCTCCCCTGAACCCACGCCGCACTGTAAACCGTCATGCTACCCGAGTGAGCTGCCTCCAACTCTAGCCTCTTGGTCTCAATAAAGGCTGGGGGGCAAAACTCAATGTGAAAAGCAGCCTTGAACTGTGCCCAAGTGTGATGTTTCCTAGTCCTCTCATACGCCCACCACTTCCTTGCACTACCCCCGAGCAGAAAACCAGCTATCCTGACTCTATCCTCATCCGACACCGTGATACCTTCGTCTGCACCTTCTCTCAGGTCATCTAGCCAGATAAAGCCACCATGGGATCCGTGGAGCCATCAACCCACTGCTCCAAGTCTACGAGCCTGATCAATAGTAACTCCAGTAAACCCACTCCTCTCGAGTGATCGAGCCAGGCCCTCGACAAGATTCTCCTCATAGGTAGGAGCATCTGAACTTTCCACTGAGGCCTGCTGGACCCTACGTCTACCTCTGTGCGCCATCAGGAAGAAGAACTGTTCTCAAGAATAAATGAAACAAAATCAATCCCAAGGATAAGGTTAGAAAGTTATACAAAACACTGGATGAGTTGCACATCAATGTATAACCCTAAGGAATTTAGAAACCTAGAGCTCTGATACCAAGCTGACAAGACCCGACCCGAAAACTCTCCCAAGGTTCCCCGGGTGGTCCTGCCTAGTGAAGTCCCACTGTACAAACCATAGGGAATATATAATGGAACCCCACCTAAGAAAGAAGTAAACACATGCAGTACCACGATACCTCAATTATATAGAAAAATCCACGACCGACCTATCCAAATGTAGGTCATAACCACAACATACATAATAAGGACCCATATGAGTTCAATACTAATATCAGAGCATTCTAAGAGTATTTGCGAATTCAGGGTTAAAGAATGAAAATAAATAGGTCCAAACAAACAAGGACGTATGGATTCGTGTAGCATCGCAGCCTGTCGAGAAAGATGTGTGTTGAATCAAGAGTAGACCTTACGAACGCCCTGCACTCTAGGGAACATATTTAAACAATAAACGTGAGATAATAAATCTCAGAGAGGACATAATTTATAAATAAAGTAATGTTTTTATTTTCGAACTTTTCTTCTCTCAAAACCTCACGTCCACTCTTTCGTAAGGTTCCCCGTTTAGAAACATTTCACAAAACCCAACTTTACCCAAGTCCAACAATATGAAATTCATGCTCAAAAATTAGCCATCATGATTTTTAAGAAAATTATAACCTGAATTGTTCACAATATAAAAATTGAGCATAAAATATATATAACCATCATGTCATAAAAATAACCATGAAAGTACCATAACCATAAATATTGAAATACTTATACCTAAATCAGAAACCATTAATGTACCGTACCATGTACCCATCATAAACTGTCGAGTAAACCCGACCTCACGACACCATGGCAACCAATAAACCTTCTATGCCCACTCATCACGTGGCAACCAATAAAACCTTTCTGCAAAAACCGACCACGTGGCAACAAATAAACCTTCGAGTAAACCCTACCATCACGTGGCACCAATAAACCTCCGGTAAACCCGGTCATCACGCAGCAACTAATGCAACCTCCTGCAAACCCTACCATCACGTGGCAACTGACAACTTCCTGCAACCCGCCACGTGACAACTAATAATATATAATCGTTTCTTTACTCACATGTACTTTCCCAACATTACCGTATTATCATCATTTCACAAAATCTCAAAAATTCATTTCTTAAACAATAATTTTTCAAGGTGGTTTAAAACCTATTCCACGTACCTAAATTATCTAAATACCACAGACTCATCCACGAACTCAGTAAAACTTCCAAATAGTTAAAATGTTGACAAAATTCACATGAAATGATAACTTGTTTATATGAAAACAGTTTATTCTATTTATGCATAACCAATCATTCGATCAAACGATATATTTATTAAATACTAACTATAATTATATACCACAAATACCCCAAAACATTAAAACATATAAACCACTCTCACCGACTACTAACGCTCAACCCGTTCCCCGCAGATCGCCTCCTAGCTAGGCGTGAGGTCAGGAATATAAATAAGACACCATTTAGGGGCTCCAATAATCGTCGAAACTTTGTTTTATTCTGAAACTCGATCCAACAAATTTACCAACTTTGTTTTTGTCGATCTTTCAAACTATGAGGAATCGCAAAGGACCACGAAAATGAGTTCGTAGTGTCCGCACGGTGGAGCTGAGAAGGGCAGCCCGAGACGGTCGGAAAACACAAAAACCGCGACCTGCTCAGTGCCACCGCCTCTCTGGCGGCCCGGGATCTGGTGCGATCCGACCTACGGGCCGGCCGAGAAATTTACGGCACCGTCTCGACGTCCTCCTCCTCCCTGTCCGGCGCGTGTGCAAGGTGGGTGGCCAGAGTCACCTCCTGCGCTGGAAACTCATGCTCAAAAATGGGTCGAAATCGACCTAGTTTGGTGCTCACAGGTTGGGAGTTTTTCTAGGGTTTTTGAAGCTCAAAATGAGTGTTTGGGGCTAGGGTTCCCTTTGGCACGCAAAGCTATGTATTTATAGGGCTTAGGGTCGCTTTCAGGTAAAACACTGAAGACAGCTTGGACACTACTAAAACACTGTTGTTTGAACTCCCCAGGGTAATAACTTTCTATCCGTAGGTCGGATTTTGACGTTCAACCCGTCTATGAACTCAGACGTCAAGGCTCACGAAAGGGCAAGGCTCCTAGTCAACCCAAAATTATGCATCCTTGAAAAAGTCAACTTTGGGCCCACATACTAAGTGTTGTCAACTTGGTCAAACTTGGTCAAACGTTTTAAAAAAAACTTGTATTATTTGGTACGGGTCGTTACACCTAATGTTGTGTTAGCCCTGGCGACTATGAGATGTCCTTGGCGACCTCTTCAGTACCTACACGGATGAAACATCCGTGTTAAGCCTGCGAGCGGGAAAATAGATAATATATATGGCCACTTGTATTGGTCCTCAATTACAGTATACATGTAAAATAATTGCATATCATAATGTTCAATCTCTCTTTGTAGAGTGCATAAAAAAAGAAGTTTTATATCGTAATGTACCCGCATGTACACTGCATTTACAAAATCGAGATATGCCTCAGCATCAAAGCTCGATTGCTTTATTTTCTGTCTAATATTCATATTCTTATCATATAAATGTTTGCCTGTATAGACCAGTAACAATGAATGAGAAGGACGTAACACAATAGGTACTCGAAGGTATTGTACAAGATTAAACAGAGTGTCGGCGATTGAACAAATGTGTTCGTAAATATCGAAAACAGAGTGTCGTAAAGCACTATGCAAGAGTGTCATAGCATTGAACAGACATGCCTATCACACGAAACATAAGTGTTGGGTAGCACTAAACAAGAGTGTCGAAGCACTAAACAGACATGTCTATTCATTCACTATTCAGTCTTAGGCAGACATACAATTATATGTGTTTCAAAGCTTTTTATTTTGGTCTTAATAACATTCATGTAGTTGTGTAATCCAAAATTCAAGAATTCATATCCATTTCCTAACGGTTACCCTAATCCCCCATTTGCTTAGGTTCTGTAGGAATAGCAATCAAACAAGCAAAGTAAAGAACAAGAAACAAAGCATGTCTAGAAGAACTGGTTTTCCGAGGCGAAGCATCCTTCGCCTAGGTGGAGCAAACATGGTTCAGAGATATTCAAACGCTGTGCGAACACTCCATCACCTAGGCGGAGAGGTGTCGGGTTGGAACATAAATGAGGCCTTTTTGCCCTATTTCACCGGACACATCCAATCCAAAACAAAACAAATTCAAGCCAAATCACAAAACCCAGGCCAACTAAAAACACATTTATGGAAGAGTTAGGGTTTTCCTAACACACAGATAAACAAAAAAGGAGTTAGGATAGTTTCCTAACCTTGATTCTATTGAAAGACTTTAACCTAGCCTTTCTTTTATTCTTTTTCATTCCTTTACTGATCGTTGTAACCCCAAAAGATGGAGAAATAGGAACCCCAAGAATGGCTTCTTCTCTCCTCCACCGAAATGCCCTAGACCCCTTAAGCCAAAGCAAATGGGAATTCTTATGATCTAGAGAACAAGTTGTTCTCTTAATGCCATTTGGCTCAATTTTTCTCTTTTTGCTTTTTAGTCCTTCTTCTTCATTCAATTTTCAAATCAACTTATTAATATTCTACTTTAACATATAACATTTTTATCTTATGTCATTTGGATCCTTAATCGCTAGTTACCGCCTTTACCCTTTTTCACACTTACCACTTAAATTTCCAAAAAATACAAATTTAACTTTTATTATACCCTAAACATACCACAAAACTACTAGAGTATAATTTGGGGTGTTACAAATACCTTTAGTCCTGTTGTTAAGCTTACCACTATTCGTCTCATTCTCACCATTACTCTTACTCAAAACTGGGAAATTTGTCAACTTGATGTTAATAATGCCTTCTTACATAGGAATATTCAAGAACCTATGTACATGAGTCAGCCTCCCAGTTTTGTTGATCCTCGCTGCCCCACTTATGTCTATCATCTCAACAAATCCCTTTATGGTCTTAAACAGGCTCCCCGAGCATGGTTTCATCACTTGAGCAAGAAATTATTTGATATTGGCTTCAACTCTTGCAAATCCGACTCTTCCTTATTTTTCTCCATCACTCAATCCCACACCACTTTCATCCTAGTCTATGTAGACGACATCTTGGTAACAGGTTCTTCACAACAACATATCCAAACGATAATTCATGAACTTGACACTACCTTCACAATAAAAGACCTTGCAATCTCCATTACATTTCGGGGTATCATTAATCAACCTCCACCGCCTTCTTTTAACCCAAACTAAATACACCTCAAGACCTTCTTCACACACACCTCGATAATTCTAAACTCGGTTCATACCCCCATCACTCCCACCTACCTCTCTAAAACTCATGGCACACCCTTACTCGACCCTCGCCAATACATCGTCATACCGTTGGTGCTCTACAATACCTCCGCTCACTCGACTCGGACATTCAATTTGCTATCAACAAGGTCCCAATTTTACATTGCCCTACCAATATTCATTGGACCGCGGTTAAACGGATTCTACAATACCTTCGATCCACTCCTACCTTTGGCCTTCAACTAACCAAATCATCTTCCCTCATATCACAAGCTTGCTCTGATGCTGACTAGGTTGGTTATCTAGATGACATACAGTTCACTTTGGGCTACTGTGTTTATTTTGGCCCTAATTTGGTTTCTTGGAGTGCTAAAAAAGCATCCAATAGTCGCTAGATCATCCACCGAGGCAAAATATAGTAGCATTGTTCTTAACTTATGCGTAACTAGGTCGATTAAATCCAAGTAGTGAAATAGGGTCAAGTCCGGTCTCCAACCAACTCTTTGGTGTGACAACCTAATGCCCACTTACCTTGCGATTGACCCGGTCTCTCATGCTTGTACCAAACACATTGAGATAGACATCCATTTTGTACGTGACTTAGTTGCCTAGAAAATCATGCTTATCCACCACATTCTGGTGTAGATCAAATTGCAAATGTGATGACCAAGGCTCTCAACACTACTCGTATTTCACAAAGCTTTATGCTTCACAAAGGATTCTCACCTATGAGCTTGAAAGGGGGATGATAACATATAAAATATTCTCATAATATTTTAAAATATTATGAGAATATCTTTCTCCCATTCCTCGATAATATCTCCTCATCATACTCCCAAGATAATGCCGCAAAATATTTGATATTATTCTTTCCTTTCAGATACTATAAATCACCACACAACAAATGTACAAAATACGAGTAAATAAAAAGCACTTCGTTAGAATTACCCTCTGTAGCTTCTCTTATTTATGTTCACCTAACAACCAATTCCCCGTAAGGAGTCGACGTCTCAATAGAACCTACAAGCTCAAGGTTCATGGACTTCCTATCCTCCGCATCAAATGGTGCTCGACAGCATGGATCTTATTAGCATTTATAGAGTGTTTTGCATGTATTTTTGTAACCTAAATGCTAGATTCACACCTATATTCCTAAAGATTACACTAATCCCCCATTTGCTTATGTTTTGTAGGAATAGAAAGTAAAGCAAGCAAAGAAGAGGGCAAAAAGAGCAAGAAAGCAAAACTTGCCCAAAAGCACTACTTCATTGAGGCGAAGCAATTCCCCAAGGCGAAGAGACAGCTTTTCCTAGGCAAAGCTAAATACTGATGAAAGAAAAGGCCTTGGGTTCGCTTGAGCAGAAGAAGACTCCGCTATATGGCACTTTCCGCCAAGGCGGGCACCTTCGCCAAGGCGAAGGGGGAACATCTTGCAAGCACCACTCCTCGAGTTCCGCTGCTGGGCGAACCTATTCTTTGCCCTCGATGTAGCCCTCTCACATAGGTTCACCAATTGAAGACACATGACTTCACCAGTTGGGCTAAGAAGCCTTCGCTCAACGAAGATATCAAGTCGGAGTTTAAAAACAACGCATTTTGAGCCCATTTTCCATTTCTATAAATTGTATATACTGAGACTTTATTGGTTCCGGTTTTTTGGAGAGAACACCCTCTTAGGTTTCTCCTCCTCTTCTCACCCATTTAGGGTTTTTGATTTTTTTATTTCTTGGATTCGGAGTCGATATTGAAGATCTAGCCTGGTCAGATGAGCTCTCGCAACAAAGGGCGTAGAGTCGAGACGATTGCCATCTCTCATTTGTTTTATCTCTAAACTCTACTCTATTTGTAAATCTTTCAGTATTATATTTATTTTAAATATGATTTTGTTAGATTACTTGATTGCAATGAGTAGCTAAACATCCTCTAGTGTTGATTGTGGAATTTGATGTTTGGTTTATATATATTTTATGATGGTTTTGTGAATTCATGTCAGGATGTTAGTTGTCAGGAAGTTCTTAGGATTATTATGGTTTTAATTAATTAATCACCAAGAGTCGGTCTTCGATACCCATACTAGGGCATCCTTGGTGATGCTTGGATTACGTCCTAAAATCTGGTCTTAGGTCTCTTAAGGTATGAATTAATAATTGAAATACTAATTAACCTAATCAAAGAAGTCTAGGAAATTAGGAATGCCTAGTACTAGATGGGTTTCATTAGGAGTAGCATCATCTCAACATTATGTGAGAATCGTATAGACCAAGAAGTAATCGATCTGAGCGTAGTCTGGGTAGTCATATTGTATGGACCGAGAGGTGACCAATAGGACTCCCAAGGAAAGCACTACCTTATAAAAGTACCATACTTAATGACCTAGATGGACCGAAAGGGGAATAGGGAGTTGGTGTGAGAAATTGAGAGGAGACACCGAAAGCGTATACCTTGTGGCAGATTCCTTGACATGCACAAGTATACGTCTTCACTAATCACGCTAATAAATATAAACCATAAATGCATCAATGGAAACAATCAACTCCTAGTATTTTTCCTCGAAGTTATGTCCCCGATATTGTCTCATTCCCTTATGAGTGAACATTGATCACACCCTATTTTATTTTGTTTTGTTTTCTTTTTAGCCTAGTTTAGAAACCCTTTTTCACCTAACCATCTAGTCGCTTCAAAATAGTGAACGACATCAAGCAAATTGCGGATCTATATCTAGACTTTTGGTCCATCAGACATTTCAGGAGACCCATATGTTTCATGAAAATCACTAACACAAGTATTTAAGGCCGTTGTTAGAGACTTAACACAAGCTTTTGGTAGCTACGCCCAATTGCTTAACAACTTCGCATGTGTCACCTAGTTTTTTTTTTTTTAATAATTTTCCTTATTATCATTTTTATTTAGTTTACTTAGATTTTTTCTACACTATCATGAGCTATAAATAATATTTATAATGTTAATTGTTTTTCTTATCAACTAATAAGATTTTAATTAAGCGCATCAAAAGATAATAGCATAAAATATCCTTCATCTCGCTACGATGACTATCAAATGGTTCAAAACCACGAAGCATTTTAAGAGGTGATGGGGTCATCTCACATTCGCATTGAATCTTCCTTCAAAGTGTGTTTCTTCATAAATTTAAATTGTGTGTTAAGAGCTTTCCACGATGACTCAAGCCAAATGAATCAAAATCACGACATTTTAAGAGGTGATGGGTCCTTCACATCTCGTATAGAACCTTCTTCCTTCCAAGTGTCTGTCATAAATTTAATAAATAAGACCTCTCCATGATGAGTGCGTGTCAAATGGCTCAAAATCATAAATTTGAAGAGGTGATAGGTCCTCTCACGTCTACATTGAACCTTCCTTCCAAGTGTCTTTCCTCATAAATTTAAATAGCGTGTTAAGACCTTTCCATGATGACTGTCAAATGGTTCAAAATCGTGATATCAATCACCAACTCTCACATTTGCATTGAACATTCCTTCCAAGCGTCTTCATAGAAATTAAAGTGTGTGGGCTTTTCCACAACTTGACATGGTTCAAAATCGCGGGATATTAGTCACTAACTTGGTAAGTTCCGCATCACTAATCTTAGGTCTTTATCTCGACACATAAACAAAAAATTGTAATTTCAAATTTTTAAAACAAATTTTAAAAAATTACAAAATTAAAATTAAATAAATACAAATAGATGGAGTTAATTTAAAATCAACAAGATAAATTTTTATTAAATATAAAAATTTTAAAATTATAATAAAAGTATACCTTTACAATGATTTTTAAAGATGTTAAAAATATTTTTCTAAAATATAATTACTTACTCGAAAATATGTATTCTTGAAGATGAAAATAATAAAATGTACAATTATTTTTATAAATTTTGAAATTTTAAAACATTTCCATTATTGAATTAATACATTTGGAAATATTTTTCTAAAAAATAAACGCCACTTTCTTTTCTTAACAAATATATTCTCTAAGTAAACAATTATAAAAATGAAAACTTTATTTGAATGAATACAATATGTTTTATTCATGTAAACCTAAAATATCAATTATGTCGTGAATCATAGTTCTCATAAAATTTTCATTAGGTATTTAAATATAAATATCCATCATATACTCATTTACTGCTTGATTACTATTCGAAAAGTGTTATATTTTGGAAGCTTTTTTCACACGGTTCTAAACCATTTTGAGTAGTTTAAAGCTTTTTTAACTTTTAAAACCCCAATTCTAGTAAAACATTGTTACCCAAAACAAGGAAAACTAATAACTCGGGCCTTTGGAGCATTTTCCCGGTTCATGTAGATAATAAAACTTGAAATGATGTTGGAACCATTCGGGAGGCAAGAAAGACACAAAAGCAGTAAAATGAAAAGAAAGTGACTTTTTTTCGCAACTATGTTATCAAATTTTGCAAATATTACGTAAAAGAGATCGTATAAAAACGAGTTGTAGATGGACTTATATCATGCTTGGAATAATTTCAAAAGTGTCAAAAGTCAAGCAAAGAGACGATATGCAATTTGGATCCAAAAGCATGTCTTTGTCCAATTTTACATGCGCTACAAAAAATTCTTGCAATGTTAGCTTAAAGGGATAGAGAGAGGTGTTTTGTCTGCATCTCTCCAATAATTTTCGCACATACTTGATGAAATTTTCGCATACAACTCTCATGAAATTTCCAAATTTTCGACGTATCGAGTAATTCCTAAAGCACCAAACCATGTTTTGAACGTTTTAGTGTATTGTGATGCCTTTAAACATCTAACAAGGTGTCGGCATGTGACAAACATCTCTAGAAACTATAAACAGAGATTTAGATCTCAGACTTTGGAATTTTTTATCCTTTTTGTAATTTTTGCTATCTACATGGAATAAGATCTTTTCTCTCTCCTTTTCCCTCACTTTCTCACTTGTCAGACATGCATGCCTTGTGAGGCCGTAATCACAAGCATGAGTGGGGAAGTTATATATAGAAATGGAACTAGTCCTAAGTGTGGTTGTGTATCAAGAATTGATATTCATTCATAGATTTTTTCCATCGAGGATTCACAGCTAAGAGATACAGCCGATCGGTTCTTTATGCACATAAGTAGCGAAGAGTTTAAAGCTTTAAAAATCTGACTTTTAACTTTGTTTCTGCATAGGATGATGAGGTTGAAATAGGCTAACACTATAGGAGCTACAAGATGAACATTTGAGGAGCCAGAGCTTGTGAAGAAGAATCCGAATGAGACGAAATACGGGCTCGACCGAAGGTGAGCCGGGAAGGAAAGGAATCGGGAATGTTGGAACACTATTGTCGATTGAACAGATCATACTATCTTGGTTTGAAGAATTAGTAGTTTGAGATCATGGTGATGAGGAAAGACTGAATTTGCAAAGTATGAGAAACCATAAGACCATTGGTTAGAGATAAAATGAGTGGAGATCATAGCAGGAGTACAAAAGCAAGGGCTCAGAGTTGGCAAGAACCGAGATGTAGATAAAGAGGGGCTTGAATTAAACATGGACTGGTATGGGAAAGAGTGTTCATCTAATTAATGTAACACTTAGCTATATAAATCCGAATTCGAGGATGGAGACATCTATACTTTATGGTAAGTGAAGTAAATATACCTCAGAACAAGATATTTGTGAGGTTTTAAAGGCAAATTTATGCTTATTGTAAGGTTTAAGAAAAGGAAACATGCAACTAAAGAAAGACCTTTTAAGAAGGGGAGATATGTCAAGAGCTTGAGTAGGTAATCAATTTAACAAAGGCTTCCCACCGCACTCGAGGTCCATAGAAGCTCGAGCAAATAAAGTTAAACCACTCCCCACTATACCTCGGATGTTTTCTCCGCTTCTCATAATCATGAGGTGATCAGACATGGATGACAAAAAGGATGCCCAAATTATCTAAGAGAGGTTGGAGTTTTCGATATTCTCCTCCCCAATCTGTTTGGAGACATTTAATATGGGTAGTAATCTACCTTTCAACCATCATATTGAAATGTGTAAAAGCAAATTATAGCATCTCAAGCCTCAGAAGAGATGGTTTTCGATCATGATCCTTAACAAGGCACAGGAGGATTTAAAACTCAACAATAACATTGTTTTCTACGTAAATTGAGATACTAATGAGATTTTTAGTTATTAACCGATGATGCATGTTTCAATCTGCGAATCGGGCCGGAGCGTGTTGTACGCTGAGCTGACTCCAGATTGATGCCGATGTGTCCACAGTCGTGCGCCGTCGTGGCCCTGGGTATGACCGTCGCCGCGCTTGTCTGTGTTCGAATGTGGCACCTCCGCAAAGAACTGTGAAGAGTTGGGTCGGCGTAGGGCTTCGCCGCGGGTCATCCGATGCCCAAGTCATTTTCTCTGAGAGAAAAGAGAGACCGCTGCATCGCTTAAGATCGCGCATCTTTCACCGAATACAAGGAGATGTATTTATAAGAGATATTCGATCGCTAGATAATGATTCGTGATTCGCTCCCATTGATGGGATTTTCTTTGTTATTATCGTATTGGATTCGACAATGGATTTAGAAAGAAAGCCATATTCGTGATAATCTCCCCTTCCTTATCGGGGATCCAACCGCATGATCCGTCATTATTTTTCTTTCCATATTACGAGATTTCGTCGATCAGGAATAACATATTATTATTTCTATTTTCCGAATTGGATGGAATTAAAACCCGATTTTATGGATATGGGCCTCTCAATCATCCTGTAGACCGGCCTTTGGGATTCACGGCCAGCTCTTCATTTCAGCCGACATCATGGGGCCTCGGGACGCACCACTTCTTCGGCTTCGTGAGAGTCGCTTCTGAGCCCGCGTTTTCTAACACTATCGCTGGTACCAATGAAATGTTTGAGAATCAGAGGCTTTGAAGCATGCAAGGATTTTAAATTACAGGAACATCTCCAATTGCAAGTTTAACAAGCATCGAATATTCAATCTGGGTAGTAAAGAATCACCATCAACAAGTAGTGAACACGTGTGTATCACCCATTGTCCGTAAATCCCTGCGCTTTGTCATTTACATCAGCTTGGAGATGCGCAGGCTTATGATTGTTGAAGAGAATCACGACATAATAATGCTAGACATATCCGCTTGTGCCAAGCTCGATTTTGGTAACTCAAATCGAACCTGCCGAGTAATTCATGTATTAATTCAAGAAACAAGAGTAAGAGAATGAATAACGCAAGAGAGGATCTAAGAAGGTGTTTATGTATATATATGTGATCTTTGGGTCGGAATAAAGGGATTTGCCTTTTCCTCGTCGGAATTTGACCAGTTTGTTTCATTGACATACAAATAAATAGGTAAAGATAGGTGATCTATGTAAACTCGGGACATAAAACAAATGAATGCTTTCGAAGTTTACTAGACACAAGGATAATATTAAAGATTTTATTTTTTTATTTTTTTATTTTTTGTGCCGTGGAATTGAAAGATGAACTAGCTATGCAAAATTTGCATGAAAGACAACCGGGAAATTTGAGATGATAATCAAAGAATAAGATAAGATTAGAAAGGTATGGTTTTCAAGAGGCGTACGTACTGCAGACTCTATACTGCCATGCACATATTAGAACTCAGAGCATATCCAATAAAATGAGTTCATTGATGAGGAGACTATTAGAATTGTCTATATTTTAAATTTAAATTTAAATTTTTGACTCTCCCATTTTTCAAAGAACACATTTTCTTCAACACTGCACCTCTTCAAAATACTTCAAGGTGGCCTGGTCTCCATATAAAGAATCTATGAAACACATTTTTTAGTCCTTAAACCTATTCACCATACAGTAAAAATTTACCATCGTAGTCTTTTTGATTGAGAAGGGTTTAGAAGAAAATTTCATTTTGGTGCTTCGCTTCAAATATTTAAGGTTTCTTCAGCCAATTTCTCTGGCTTTCTTAACAATGGTCAGAGGCGCTCTCCCTATTCGCTACACCATATCATCTGATCATATTCTAATTTTGTTTAATATAATCATATTGTTTAATCGTTGATTTTTACATTTGGTATAAAAGCAAAGACCTCTCGCCTTGTATCTTTTTTTTGCTTAGAAGGATTCATTGAACGTGATGTTCATAAAGATCAGGCTTTTTTGCATCAATCGATGTAAATTGCAATAAAAATCATGAGCAAATAGTTTCTGGTTTTTTTTCTTCGCTTTTGAACTTGGTTTATAAAAAATAAAAAATAAAAACTAGTTTTTCTGTGTAGAAAACGAGTTTTACCGGAAGATGAAGAATGAATGATGTCTTTATGTATGTGATGCCTGTAAAATGAAAATTTTGAGTAATTACTTAACAAGTTACTAAAAGATTTAGATAAAATTAATTTAAAAAAATGTATAAAATAAAGTGAACCATTTTTATGTGGTTGAAGGTTGAAGAAGATGGATTATTCTCGCCACATTCAAATCCCTTTTGTTCTTTTTTTTTTTTGAGGCCATGACGGGCCATTTAAAGTAAGGCTATACACCATTTCATTAACTTTTGCTCAAGTTGAGGGTATCCAACACTCTTCCTTTTTTGGTACTGTCAGAAAATCCGGTTAGTTTTCCTACCATCAAAGTTACTATTCATATGAATAGTACTTCTCGCCGAAATACCCTAGCAGAAAACACTGATACAAAAATAATGACAAATGAAAGGTAAAGTAATAACAAATAAAGAACACCAGAAATTTAACGAGGTTCGACAATAGCCTACGTCCTCGGGCGTCACCGAACAACTCCCACTGATAAAAAAGAAATTACAAACTTAAGACCACAAATCAATTTCCTAAGAAATTGAGGCAAAAACTAAATACCCAAAACAATTGGGCAATACTACAAATAGCCTTAAGTGGAGGGGAGAGGTGTAAATATAATAGAGGAGGATCCCCCCTTTTATAAGAGAGAAGGAGAGAGCAATTCTCATTATCTAACCGATGTGGGAGCCACATTTTAAAAAACAACAAATCCACCTCGACAAATATGCTAATCCCATCTCAAAACTTCTCTTTGACAAAAGCTCTAACACCTCCAAATGTGCTTAATGACGCAATCAAACTTTTTCATTGATCAAGTCTAACAATGATTGAACTTGATCGATGTCACCACCTTAGTCAACATATCTACAGGATTATCATCAGTCTTAATCTTCTGAACTAAGACTCCACCTTCTTCAATGTTTCCCGCACAAAATGATACCTCACATCAATATGCTTCGGCTCAAGGCATGATAAACCCGTTCTTCGCTAAATGAATAGCGCTCTACCGTCACAAGCAAACAATGTAACCCAAGCCGACCAACACCCAAATCATCATCAAGCAACCCTTCTTGTAGCCATATTGCTTCTTTAACCGCTTCACTGATAGCCATATACTCTTCCTCCGTCGTAGACAAAGCCACTGTCGACTGTAAAGTAGACTTCCAACTAACTGGTGCTTTTGCAAGAGTAAACACATAACCAGTAGTTGATATATGTTTATCAAGATCATTAGCATAATCTGAATGGCAGTATCCAACTACATGCTGACCAACCATATCATCCTTCTCAAATATCAAACCAACATCTAAGGTTTTTTTAATGTACCTTAGAATCCATTTCACTGCTTGCCAATGTTCTTTCCAGATTACGCACACTCGCTTCTCACAATCCTAACCGCATGTGAAATGTCAGCTCAGACACACCATAGCATACATCAAGCTACTCCACTCGCATTTGAATAAGGAACCTTTGACATATATCCCCTGCCTCTTCGTTTGACATCGTGAAGCACTAAGCTTGAAATGAGGAGTGCAAGTGGGCACTTACGTGCTCGTCTTCTCAAACATACCAGTCACAGAAGACTTCTTCAAATATCGCTTCGAGTTAAACAAAGTGTGACCGGGTCTGCTCCTCGCTATTTCCATGTCGAATCTTCGTCACTCGCATCTTTCATTTCGAACTCCTTGCTCAGTTGAGCCTTCAATCTACATATCTCCCTCAATTTCATGCTATCAACATGTCATCAACATACAAGAGAAGGTATATGAAAGATCCATCCCGTGAGTTTCGCGGAAATACACACAAAGATCAAAATTGCTTCCGTGTAGTTCTCGCCTATCATGAACTCGATCAAATCGCTTATACTAACGCTTTGGCGTATCGCCTAAACCATATAACTATTTTTTCAATTTACAACCTAATCTTTCTTTTTCCAAAGAACTTTGAAACCATCCGTCGAAGTTATATAGATTTCCTCCTCCAAATCACCATGTAAGAATGTTGTCTTCACGTCCATTTGAACTAGTTCCATATTAAACTGTGATACCAAGGCTAACAAAATACGTATTGAGGAATGTTTCACAACAGGAGAAAATACCTCATTGTAGTCAATTCCCTCCTTCTTCCGAGCATAGCCTTTTTAGCTACCGCCAGAATAATGTCATTCTCTTTGCTGGAAATCCTTCTTTCAGGCATAAACCCATTTGGTGCCAATTGCCTTCTTTCCTTTGGTAGTCTAGCTAGCTTCCAAGTGTGATTCTTCACAAGGGATCGCATTTCTTCATCCATGTCTTTTCTTCCACTTTTCTTTTATCCGACTACTATTTGCTTCAAGAAAAGTCTCGAGGTATACCTTCTTCTACTAATCGGAACGCATAAGCCACCATATCTTCAAACCGAGCAAAGCCTTGCACTTCTTCGCTTGTTGATGGCAATTGGTAAATCATGTTGCTGCCGAGGGGTTCTTCTTCGCTTGAAACCTCCTTCTCCAACATTTCGCTTCCATGCCCCGCCCGCCGGTCTTCACCACGAACCGGTTGCCTGAAACCCACCCGCCGAGCACCTCCACCCGCCATTTTCCCTTCGGTCGAAAAGTGTTCTCTGACACTTTTCCATCTTTTGTTACCTTCTTCAGCATGGTATGCATTCATCAAAAGTAACATCCTACTAGAAATAATTTTCTTCGAAGATGTGGACACCATAGCTCAGATCCCTGACACCCGAGGTGACTCCCCATAAACAATGCCTTTAAATTGATCCAATCCTAGACTCTTTACATGATACCGCTGAACCAAACACACGTAAAGTATCATAATCATTTCTAGGTTTTCCAGATCATACCTCCAAGGGTGTTTTTCCATTTAGTGCAGTTGATGGTAGACGGTTAATGAGATGACTTGCATACACAAATTTCAAATTTAATCTGTCGCCTAAACCAAAGATTTATTAAATATACACCGAACTTTCTCCAACAAGGTTCGATTCATATGTTCTGCCACCCCATTCTGCTGTGGTGTATCTCTAACTGAAAAGTGTCGAGATATACTTCCTTCTGCATGTAAATAAGAAAATTGATCATTTTCATATTCCGCACTACTGTCATATCTATACTTTAATCTTCCTCCTGGTTCTCCAAATTCATTTTCTTTCCATACAAGAAATGCTTCCAAGCACTTATCTTTGGATTTCACAGATACACCCAAACTCTTCGGAAAAGCTATCAACAAATGTAACAAAATAATGTTTACTCCTGCTTAAGCCGCTCTCGTTGGTCCCCATACGCCCAGGTGAATATAATCCAATATACCTTAAGATACGGATCAAGGTGCCGAACTTCACCTCTTTAAGTTTCCCAGAATTATTACTGTCAAGAAAATCCAAATTTGCAAGTCTTTGCACCTTTCAATAACTCGTGATAGCCAATCGCATAAAGATCTCTTCAAGATGTCCAAGTCTCATGCCGCAACCTGACATCTCGGCCATTTTGTTCACCCTCCGATATCAGTTGCTACTGGTCTCCGATCGCCGTGTTACCGATAAAGGTACGTGCTGTTTCTCCCGATACCATCACCACAAGTGCTCCCAACAACTTCGAATTCCATTTGCATAATGATAGTGAAACTTCACTCCAAGGTTCCCAAAGAAATGAGAGATTCTTTCAAGCTCGAATGCACCGAACATCCGTCACAGACCCTAGTCGACCCATCATGATTCTTTCAAACCGATCGAACCGATCCAAATATCTTGCAAGGTTGATTGTCCGCCATAACTACACCACCATCAAGTTCGTAAAGTCAAGAACCACCTTTCTCTCGAACACATATGGAAATGAGCAGGCCGAATCACACAACCATTCATCAAGATTAGTCATCGATGACACACAAGCCATGAAAAAATTCGACTTATCATCTTCAAACACACATGCTTCGATACACTCCTTTCCTTTCCTTTTGGGCACTTGGATAGTCTTTCTTCCAATGTTCTTTTTCGTGACAAAGGCACACATTCATCTTTTGCAAGTTTGCTTTTCCTTTGACTCCAGGATCTTCCCTTCTCCTGCTGGCTTTGATTACGACTCGAACAAGGCGGGCTTCACCAAATGAAGCCCTGTTCTAATTTATCTTTTTTCTCGATCTCATTAGAATATAGAGCAAGAAGCATTTTTTTAAATGTTATCATTTCCTTCCCATCAACATACTAACAATAAGATGTTCATATTCATCAGGAAGGGAAGCTAACAATATCAAAGCCTTATCAACATCACTTACTTTCTCATCTAGATTCAATAAATCAGTTACTAATGAATCAAATCTGGTGATGTGATCATTCATAGTGGTACCTGGTTTATACTGGAAGCGGTACAACTTTTTTGTTCTCAGGCAGAGCTTGTCTCTGTGTTTCTTCATGAACTTATCTTCCATCTCCTTCCACAACTTGCTTGCGACGCCTCCCCATAAACTGACATTTCGGGGCCTCGAGAGACACAACTGGTCCGCATCATGCTAAAAGATTGATTCTGTCCAATCATTCTCATCAACATCTTCTGGTATGTTTTCTTCTAGTGCAACATCAAGCTCCCGTTGAAAAGAATATCTGCACTCTCACACTGCATGCCAGTTATTGGTGCCACTGGAATTTCTACATCAAATTCGCATACTACCATCGATCTTGGATGAGAATCCTTTCATGTAGAGAGGTCGATGTCGTGATCGATTCAAATTCTGACATTTCTACAACAAATAGCTGTCACTACGGAATGCCAATATTTCAATAGAATCTTTTCTAATGTGGAAGATCAGATAAAGCTGCAACCACAGAGCATACTCAGAAACTATAGAGCAAAAATGCCAAAAGCCCAAAGGAACCTTTTCTGATGTGGAAGATTAGATAACACTGCAACCACAGAGCATACACAGCAAAACCTTGGCTCTGATACCAATTGTTGGGAAAATCCGGGTTAGTTTTCCCCAAATTAACAAAAGTTACTATTCATATAAATAGTACTCTCAACGGAAATACCCGGCAAAACACTCATATTAAATAAATGATGCCTAAAGGTAAAGTAATAACAAATAAAGAACAATTTTAAATTTAATGAGGTTCAAGAATAGCCTACGCCCTGTCACCGAACTCCCACTCGATAAAAGAAATTACAAACTTAAGATTCACAAATCAATTTCCTAAGAAATTGAGTAAAACTAAATACCCAAAACAATCCAAGAATACTAAAAATGTTCTTGTCGGCGAGAAAGCAGAAATATAGCCAGAGGAGGATCCCTTTATAAGAGAAGGAGAGCAATTCCCACATCTAACCGATGTGGGATTGCATATTTTTTTAAAAAAACAACAGTACCCTTTAATTGGTTGCAAGTTTGGCCATTGTGGACCCTCGTTTTGGTTGCGTGATATCCAAAGACTCATCCCCGCTTCGTCAGCAGGATGGACAACACCTTATTCGGGGATGGCATATCCGCTTCAGGATAATAAGCCAGATAGGATATCCAGGATTCAAAATTTGATAAAAAGGGTTATCTTAAGGGAATTGACCCCTAAATCTTGTGCTTTAAGTACAAGTGCTCTATCACTGGGCTAGGCAACAAGATGGTTTAATTATTACACTAGTTAAATTTATACAAATTTAAAAGTTAATGAAACCCCTACTCCTCGATTTAATTCCAAGATTGATACTTCACCATCGCTACAAGCTAGATTTATATTATAATTTAACTATAACCTATTTTTACATTAAAATATAGTGATTAAATTCCGAATTTAATTTATTATGATTATTTGCATGAATATAATTTTTACATGCTTATAATATTATTCTTAAAAAAAATTTATAGTTTCTTGCAATAATGTTAAGTGATGGATATAATTTTAATTAATTAGGGAATAGGTGTATAAACAAAAGCAAGAGAAGAATACAAAACAAAGAGTTCAATCAAGGGCACAACTCATCAATAGGTGAAACAAAATATTCCCGAGCTACACTGCCGAAGGATCCGGACCGGGTCAACCTGAGGGGTCCAAAGGTAGATCCTCCACCCGCCGGAATGGTCATCCCAGCTTCATCTCCTCCTTCGCATCACTGCACTCACTCCATGCCGCCTAGTCTCTGATCCCTCCCCTCTCGAAACATTTTCTGAGCACGCCCTCCCGCTCCTTCGTCAACGAATACCCGGTTCCAACACGCCCTCAAACTCGTGCTTCGGGTCTCATGCCTGGGGCTACGTCGTCAGAGGCCTTCTAAAGCTCCTCTTTGCCACCCTACCCTTTTCAGCCTTTCACTTAAGGCACGCCGATCCAATTCTGTGGATGCTTGAAGCCGGGCATGGCCTCTCCATCTCACTGCTAGCCTCTAGCTTCCTTGCTCTTTAAGCAGCCCACCACCTGCTGCTTCCTCCATGAACGGAGGAGCACTTGACCCTCGCCTTCTCCAATTCTCTTTCCAGTTCGGGCACTTGAGACTCCGCCTGCACTTGCTCGTACGCAGTCTGTGGGTCATGTCCCGAGAGCAAAGGCCGGTCAATTTAAATGAAGACTGGCGAGGTGCGCTCAAGACACCAAATTGCGAATTACAGGAGCATAGCGATAAGAAAATAGCGCAACATTCCAAAGAAAAATCTATAACTCAAAATGAAATGTACTATGGTAGCCATTTTGTAGGGAGTAGCACCTCCCACCATCTCCTTCACCGCCTGTACGACCTCTCCACCAAATACATCCTCTAACGAGGAGAAAGCACCAGAGTCGGGTTCTCCATTATGGTCTCCTCAGACAGGTGGATGGATCAAACAATACGCACTGAGACATTGCGATACTGTCGACCGTCGAAGAGGATTCCATATAGATAGCTTTCCCTTTTGCCCCACAATGATCCTTTCCGGCTTATGCTCGAGCTACCAACGATTCTTGCGGGAAGCCCATAATGCTCGGATGGCTTGCCCGCCGAGGCTCGTCGCACGCCTGTGTTCCTTGTTCGACCTCGCTTCCCTGCGCTCGGCACACCTATCAAAGGCCAACTATAATACCTCGTATTATACCCTAATAGTTTAGTACATATTTAAAGTATATTAAAAGTTAAATTTAAATTTTTTAGAATTTAAATGCTAAAGAGTGAAGGGTTGATTGGTAAAATGTCACATTAAGGATTTAAAGATCATTATGTAAAAAGAGTATATGTTAAAGTAGGAATTGTGATAAGTTAGAAATGCATATGGAATGAAAGGAAGGACCTAAATGTAAGGGATGAAATTTTACTCAAATGGATAAGACCAAAAATTGGTCTATGGATTGAGGGGAAGATATTTTCATTTTTGGGAGAAAAGGGCTAGGGTTACGGTGGAGGAGAAGAGCCAACTTTGGTTTACTTGTTCTCCATTTATTCAAGTTTCTTTTTGGTTCAAGCAAGGAGAAGAAGAGGAAAAAGAGAATAAATCAAGGTATGGAAACTATCACAAGCCTTACTTGTTTATGGGTTGTTAGAAAAACTTAATCATTATGAAAGTATCATGGTTGGTTTTTTGTGGGATTTAGTGGGTTTTAAGGTTGGTTCAAGTCAAGTTTGGGAGTTGTTTTCGATGTGTTTTTGGTTTTGCTGAAATTTCGGGTGAAAAGAGCAGAAACCCGCATTTCGTAGAAACGCAGCGAGTACCCCAGATCAAAGTCAGCACTCGGTACTGTAAAGTGTTTTTGTTAGAGGATATTGAGTACCACACGAAAAGTTGAGATCCAGACTAAAGCTGTTTTTGGTCCGTAGGGTGTTGGCACGGCAGACGAAAGTGGAGTACCGATACTCAAAGTTGTTTAAGGTCCGAGTACCGGTCATGCAACCCTGTTTTTGTTATGTTCTTCCGTTAATTCCGAATGAAAGAGTTAGTACATGTATAAAAGTTATATGAAAAATGTTATGTACCTCGTCGTTAGGCAAACATTGTTTCTTGCCCCTTATTTGCTAATGTGATTAAGAACAAAGTAACAAGCTCGAAAACACATATAATTGTATACTTGTTGGAGACTGGATAGTGAATGAATAGGCACGTCTGATCAATGCGACAACACTCTTGCATTGTGCTACGGAACCTCTGTTACTTGGGCAGGCACGTCTTTGTTCAGTGTGATAGCACTCCTGCTAGTGCTATGACACTTTGTTACGTAAGGCACGCCTTCGTTCAATGCGACGACACTCCTTCATCGTATTACAAAGACTCTCGCACGCAGGCAAACACGCTCTCGCTCAAAGATCGCACTGCACTGGGTACCTATCAGGTCGCTCTCTCTCATTCATTGTTATTGGTCTATACATGCAATCATTTATATGATAAGAGTATGAATAATGAACAATAAGAAAGCATAAGTAATCAGTTATGTTTTGTTCTGTATTGTACCTACGGGTACCCTCTGTACAAGATTTATGTTCAATGCCTACTAAGATAGAAAACTCTATGATAAGAATTAGTTATACGAAACTCGACATAAACATTATGTTATATGTATTCTGTAATTGTGGACCACTTCAAGTGGGCATATCTGTTATTTGTTTCCCACTAAGCTATAAGGTTAGCATGAGTATTTCATCTGTGTAGGTATGGTTATATTATCCGAGGCATTCCTATACAACAAGTGCCAACACAGCAATAGAAATCCACCTGATGTAGGTTTTAAATTTTGGTTTTGAATGTAAATGTAAAAGTTTTTGTAATAGTGGAATTTGTTTATGTACAAGTAAATGGGACTCAGACATGTATAAACAAGACATTTAAACACCACTACGGTGGTTATATTATATTATGAAATTATATATAAAATGGGTCCACCAATGCCTCGAAAAGCAAAGTTGCTGAATCAACCTGTTGCACCCCTCTCTTCGCCCAAGCGAGGGTAGGGCGGGACACCGACTCTCACACCCTCCAGATGGCAAAAGCATATTTGATCAGACAGAGAAAACAAATCAAATCTTGATTGTCAATATGTCATCGAACCGGAGATTATATGATTATCAAATGTATGCAGAATTTGAGTCGATTCATTATGTTATTAACTTGGATGTTTCGTCATCCTCTAAAGTTTTTAACGAATTTGATTATGTGTTCCTATCGAATGTATTACTAATTTAAATCAATAAAATTATCTCTTTAAAATCAATTTTAATTAATTCCTAAAATCATATCTTATTAACATGTATCCTAAAGCTGTTAAATTTTATATAAAAATACTTCCATTTTCATTTCTTTTCAACAAATGTAAACTTTAATATAGAATTTAACACACAATATTTTATCGAATTCAAACTCATCTCTCCGAGCACACAAATAAAAATAAACATATAGATTGCATACCGCTTGAAGAACACGCAGCCCATGAGATTTCCCTTCGCCTTATAGATCTTAAATCCTCGATCTCTTCCTTCGCTTTATAGATCTAAAATCCTGATCTCTCTCTTCTCCTTATCAAACTCCTTGATATAGCTGCACTGTTTTCGTAATTGATGGAAGAGTGCTTTTAACCGCATATGACGCTTTCTATATATAACTTATCGATAAGTATAAGAGCGCCACTTAATGCTCAAAAAACCGTTATAAACGTAATTCGAATAATGTTCATATAATAAATTATATTTATTATAAATAACCGTTTATAATAAATTATATTTATTATAATAACTGTTTATAATAAATTATATTTATTATAAATAAATCAGTTTCCTATATTAAATTATATTTATTATAAATAAATCGTTTCATATAATAAATTATATTTATTATAAATAACCGTTCTTATAATAAATTCTATTTATTATAATTTACCCACTCCATTAAGGGTAAATATCTTTATAACAGTTTAAAGATATTGGGTATTCTTTTAATTGGCTAAATACTAGGTTAGTGGGCCAACCACTTAATTTGAATGTGGAAATAACATTCTCCCACTTGCCCACTAAACCGATTATGAAAACTATACGTGATCACGATTTCAATAAACTCAGCCAATACGTCCAAAATCATATACCATAATACTAAATCAGTTTAGATCATAAATGCGAGTCATGGCGGTCACATGACCATAATGTCATGTTTCCTTCCATGCACCACACATCAATAATCCTTACTAACCCAGTCCATAATGCCAATTTCGTAATTTGTCTTGTCAGACAATTCTTGTTTATCAAACAATAAAACGCGGCACTCATAATTGAAAACAAGAATAAATTAAACAATTTAATGCGCAAATTGTCAATTACATAACCACTATTCTCCTCCATTATGGATTACTTCCAAAAGGCCCATCCTCATAACATGTTCTAAATATGCCTGGAGGTAATCCTTGAAGGCCGGATCAACAACCATAAGTGTGGTCCTAATATTTTCAATTGACACTTGTTGTTTCCGGACTCTTTCTTTAACAACTAAATACTTAAATCCATGTGTTTCGATCCACTAGAAAAAATTTGCCATTCTTAGAGAAGAAACAGCCATGGTGTTATCACAATATATTCTCAAGGGTTTAGCACAGAGTCGACAACACCAAGCCCGAGACAAAATTCCGCAACCATAGCATGATTTGAAGCTTCAAAACAAGCAACAAACTCGGCTTCCATCGTGGATGAAGGAAGAATTGATTGCTTTTCACTTTCCACGAGATCGTCTCTCATTTGCTAGCATAGCACAAATCCCTGTTGACTTAAGCTATCGAGACAACCACCATAATCAATCCGGTGCAATCAACAACCTCTAATTGTTCAGATCTTTATATGTGAGCATATAATCCTTTATTCCTTGTAAGTACCTCATCACTTTCTTTGCAAATTTTCCAAGAGTTCGAATCCTCGGATCACTTTGGTATCTTTCCTAATACTCACAAGAAAGCCGATATCCGGTTCAGACATGCTCGGCGCACATCAAACTCCCCACAGCCGATGCATAAGAATTTTCTTCATTTGCTCCCTTTCCATGTTATTCCTTGGGCACTGCATTTTACTTAATTTGTCACCTTCAATATAGGTGCAATACCCGATGAACATGATCATATTAAATCTCTCTAAAACCCGATCAATATATCCTTTCTGAGATAAACCTAGCACTCCTCGAGATCGATCCCTAAAGATCTCGATGCTAATAACATAGTTTGCCTCACCCATATCAACCATATGAAAGTTTTTAGAGAGATATTCCTTGGTTTCACCTAATAAACCAAGATCACTGCTAGCAAGCAAATATCATCCACATACAAAGATCAGAAATATAAACTTGCTCCCACTAACTTCAGATATATACAATCGATCAACACTGCCTTCTTTAAACTGAAGATGTAATGGTATTATTAAACTTAATATACCATTGTCCGAAGTTTGTTTAAGACCGTAAATGGATTTTTAATTTGCAAACTAGGTGTTCATTTCCTTTTGTGAACCCTTCGGTTGTTCCATGTAGATATTCCATCCAAATTCCCATTTAAGAATGCGCTTTGTCCATTTGATGTAATCCTAAATCAAAATGAGCTACAGTGCCATGATGATTCTAAGCTAATCTTTTCTTGGAAACCGGGAGAATGTATCTGTAATCAATACCTTCCTTTTGAGTGAAACCTTTGGCCACAAGTCTGGCCTTAAATCGTTCGATATTGCCTTTAGCGTCGTGCTTTGTCTTAAAGACCCATTTACAGCCGATGGTTTTACAACTATTAGGCAATTCGATGAGATCCCAGACACCGTTATGGGCCATAGATTTCAACTCTTCATTCATAGCTTCCATCCATTTACTAGAATCATCACTTTCCATGGCTTGTGAAAACGAAACCGGATCCTTCCTTATCCCAATATCAAAATCAGATTCCTGTAAATACACCACATAATCATCTGTAATGGCAGGTCTCCTTCTTCAGATTCCTCAGCTGGGTGCCGGCCAGGGTGGCTCTACAACATTTTCAATGGCAATATTTTCTGGTGGTAATTAACCAACTTCTATTATAAAAGAAATTATTTTCTCAACTTGTTGAACAGTTTGAGGACAATAATTCTCGAGGTAAAAGATGCGGAGATTCCACTTATTTCTTCAACATCTACCTTTCTCAAGTTCATTACTCCCACCACTCTTCACCATTCCTCTAAGAATCTGGCATTACCGGTTTCAACTATTCTCACACTGTGGTTAGGACAATAAAATTATACTGGATGATCCGATAGCCAATGAAATATCCAGAGACGTTTCAATCAGCTTTTTCATGTGGGTTATAGATTCGCTCCGCTGACAACCCCATATATGTATATGTCTCGTTAGGTTTCCTACCAAATTCATAACTCCGGGAAGCAGCTTTGAACTCCGCCTTTACTAGGAACTCGCTCAAGATATACATTGCCGTTTTAAGGCTTCACCCCACAATGAAATAAAGTAATGTGAAGAGCAACTCATCACGCCCTAACCATTTCCATTAATGTGCGACATAGCTTTCAAGAACACCATATTCATTGTATGCCTGTGCATTGTGTACCGAAAACAATGCCATGCTTTTCAAGGAATTTGGAAAAAGGACCGTAGATTTTGTCCCGATTCATCATATCCGCTATAATATTCACCGCTCTCGGGATCCGACTTCTTTCACAATTTTAATCTTTTTATCTAATTGTCTCTCGACTGGGGCAACATCTCAAGATGTCAATGGCCTGAGACTTTTCATGCATTAGATAAACATTACCATAACGAGATAGATCATCTATAAAGGTGATAAAATATTTCTCTCTCCCTGTAAACATGGAACGTAGAGTGGTCCACAAATATCTCGCATGAATTCATCTCAAGAGCTCATTACTTCAGGTCACCTTTCTTTGTATGTTTAGTTTGTTTTCCTTTATGCAATCTACGTGATATTATGAAAATCAAGTGAAGTCAAGATTTTGCAAAATTCCTTCCTTCACTAACTTCTATTCTTTTCCTGTGATGTGCCCTAGTCTTCTCGTACACAAGATTGAAGAATTTCATTAATTAAGCCACGTTTTGAACCAACATTTCAATGCAGGTTATTAAAGTTTCTGTGCAAATTCATGATTCAAGGAAATTTATATAAAAACCATCACGTAAAATACCGTGAATCCAATCGTAATAGAATTTAACATCAAACTTAATTGTCCGTAACTCGAATAAAACAATATCCAAAGAGCATCTAATTGACAAGGAAACTAAATTCAGAAATAAGGTACATAAAAGTGTTTAAAAGATCCATCCGATGACCCGCCTCTAATAGTGTTTATAGGTACCAACAAATTACCACTCCAACCTCGGTGACTGTTTCCCATAGCAGAGGAACTTTTCACTTTCCTTTGGTTTCCCGGTTGTAAGGAATCCCTCGCATTAAATTAGTAGTCACATGAGCTGTGGCTCCGTAATCAATCCACCAAGTATTCGAAGGAACTCGCCAAGATCAGATTCATATAACATACAAAAGAAAGATTTATACCTCTTTCGAACCAAGCCTTGCCTGATACACTCTTCTTCACATGCCCTTCTTGCAAACAAAAGTAGCAACTTACCGTGAATTTTCCATCGCGACTCCGCTACCTTCCCTGTGTCCACTTTTCTTAAAAGGAAAGTTCTTTCCTTTCGAATTTCCTTTCTTCATGACTCCATGAGTTACAAAGAAGAGTAAGATTATGTCCTTCTTGTCTTAATCTCACTTCCTCTTGTATATACTTTTATCGGGTGAGCCTATCTCAAGTTCCACCGATCCCTCGTTAGTATTATAGTGATTTTGAATGAGCAACCTGGGTGATGGAAGTGAGTTAAGGACAACCGTACTAAGAAGGACTCATCCATACTCCATGCCTAGCGCCTTAAGCTTTGCAACCTTTTCTCAAATTATGTTTAAAATGCGTTGGTTGATCACCTTCGACCATCATATTTCACGCGGTCAATTCAAACAATGTGCCTGCAAGGGACTTATCAATGCGTTTCAAGCGCTCCTCAACAGATTTTTAAATTCCGAGGCAAACTCGCCTGGAGGGGAGAGAGGTCTTGATGGCTGGCAATAGTCATTCTCATAAACATCGACCGAGTCTCGTGGATTCGCCTGGTGCTTTTGATCGCTCCACTTGCTCCGAGTACTGGTCATCCAGCCTTCGTGGAGGTTTATCCGTTATTGGGGCGGTCAAGATCCAAAGCCAAAGGAGAATGGAACCCTTTCATACCATTCAAAAAGTTCTAATCTATCAAAACAATCATTCCCGTATGCAAGAGAGTGTAATGAAGTGAACTGCACAAACAGAACAATGCTCAATAAGGCCTCAAGTATAAAAATACAATGAACTATCGATATCATTAAGATTCTCCTGCGAATTTTAACATTTTGTTCACTGGGAGTGGAGCTTAAAACACCTTACTATTTTTTTTTGCGCCATTTATATGTTACCTGGTATCCATTTTACCTTTCTAAGCAACAATACAAAATAAAACTATTAATTAATACCAGCGTAAATTGACTCTCCTTCGTTAGTCTCATTCTAATTATAAAGAGAATTATTAAGAATTTTATAAGCCCCCTTTATTCCTTTTATGCAATTCTATAACATAAGGCTCACTAATTTAGGTTACTGGCAACTATCTAAATTAGTTAACCTACATTTATAAATTGTTATTCAATTTAATAATCAATCCATTCAATAATCAATCATAATAAAATAAAGAAATCGACATTCATCGATAATTTCACAAGGTTCAAATCATAGGATATATGGACATCTTAAAAGAGAATTTCGCCATGTTCAAATATGTGATAATGACACCTACTAACCAAAGGCCGTGATTCTATATTTCTCTCATTGAAGCTTAATCCGGGTGTATGAAGTGCGCTTGAAATCCACAAGAATGGCGCCTAAATGGCCACCTGGACGACGCTAAACCAGCGCTCACCGTCATCGATCCAAATTAGTTGTTGCAATAAAAATCTTCCTTCGTTTAAGATGGTCTTTTTTTTTTTTTTTTTATTCATTTTAGTGAGACGAATCAATCAGAGATAAATCTCTCAAAATTTAATCTTTATAAAATACGATTCTGGTTTATTTAAATTCAATTTAGCTCGATACCAATTGTAAACTTTAATACGGAAATTAACACACATGCTTCCCGATCATCGAATTCAAACTCATCTCTCGATAATAATAATAAATAAAAATAAACATATAGATTGCATACCGCTTGAAGAACACGCACCCATGAGAGATTTCCTTCGCTTTATAGATCTTAAATCCGATCTCTTTCCCCTTCGCTTTATAGATCTTAAATCCTGATCTCTTCTTCTCCTTATCAACTTTATACTGCACTGTTTTCCTGTAATTGATGGAAGAAAGTGCTCTAGCCGCATATGAAGGGCTTTCATATAACTTATCGATAGGAGAAGATGGCCAAGAATACACGTTCAAAAAACTGCTATAAACGGTAATTCGACAATCGTTTCATATAATAAATTATATTTTATTATAAATAACCGTTCTTATAATAAATTATATTTATTATAAATAACCGTTTTATAATAAATTATATTTATTATAAATAACGTTTCATATAATAAATTATATTTATTATAAATAACCGTTTTATAATAAATTTATTTATTATACTTACTCCACTCCATCATATAAATATCTTTATAACAGCTTAAAGATATTGGGTATTCTTTTTAATTGGCTAACAGGGTTAGTGGGCCACCCACTTAATTTTAATGTGGAAATAACAACAAAAACATATAAAAGCCTATCTAAGCTAATTCTTACTTCTTCTTCTTCTTAATTTGATTCTTTAAATTATATCACAGCAACGGTCATAGAGGCAAAGGACACTTAATAGTATGATGGTAACGAAAAACTTTCATATTCACATAAAGGGAATTGCTAAAATTACAAATGTGCTTCAAAATCTTATGGTGGTCAAAAGGAAAACATGTATAATGTACAAGCGAAACACCGTCTCGCAGGCTTGTTCGCTCGATGTATAAATGAAACAACGGTTGTTACTATTTTTAAAACCGTTATTGGAAAATAATTTCTTGAAAATATAAAAACATTATTATAGGCCTCTAAAAGCTTTTTTGATTTTCTTTTGTTTTTCTTGTTTTTTTAAAAGAAAATAAAATAAAAGAAAACCAGTTTCCAAAAAAGGGTGTTAAAGGACCCTAACTCTAAATTCTGGCAACAACCGGATCGACATGGCCCGAATATTGGACCGGCGGCATCAGCCTCGTCCATGTTCTTGATCCTAAATCCAATGTGTATGATTTGTAGGGCGCACCACTGAGTAACAACTTACCACCCCACACCGCTGGCAAAAACCCGTTGACGCCATCTCTCGAATCTTAAATTGGTTGCCACGCAGCCGTGGTTTCTCCTCCATCACCACCAAGTCACCCTTCTCGCACATGTACATCTTTCTTCGCCGTCATCTCCCACCACGCAAGTCCTGGACACGTGACGCCTCCAAATGCATCCTCGCTTACATGGTCCTAATCGCCACCGGTAACATCGAAGATCTCGTAGCTTCGAATCCACTCGCAAGCTTCGTTCGTATCTGATGACGTGGAATCCTACACGCTGGAACACCACTTTGCACTCGTCACGCCCATTAACATGTCGTGCACCCAGCCACCGCTCTTTGCCACGCCATACGCCACCGCCAGACTCGCTGCTCTTCATCGCCGCGCCCACCCGCTAACCAACCGTTGATCCGACCGGAAGCAATGTACCAAAACGACCGGCCGTGACGCCTGGGATGTCGTGGGCGCCGCGCTTCCACGGCCGAAACGACATTGTACACAAATTGTCGACCAACGACTCCCATGTCCGAGGATCGTAGAGCCGCCAACCACCACCACCCGACCCACCCGACCACCGCAATGGACCTGCAAGAACTCCACGGCTCATCCCGGCAACTGACCAACTCTCGAACTGGTTAAAAGCGTGATCCGTAAGAATTCGCCGGGCGGAATAGTTTTTCGATTCTCGTTTCAAGGGCGGTGATTTAACCATCAATGGCGACGCCGTGGAGACACCTACGATAAAATTCGGGAGCTGAAGATGGAACTCCGCAGGGGGCGCACTAATGAAGCGGTGGGAAGGTGGTTGTATGGGGAGACTAATCGACATTCTAAGGCAATGTCTTTCGAGACTCCGAATCAACTCCTCCATTTTATATTAATCAAGTAGAACCAGTTTCGAAGAAAACAAAGAGAGTAAGAGAGTGGATAATGCGAAGAGAGGTTCGAGGATGGTGCTTATATATATGTATATCCGGTGAGTGGAGGTTTTTGTCGTTTTCTCGCCGGGAATTTGACCAGGGTTTCGTAAAAGTTCCTATGGGAAACTTCAACCTCGACCGATTATAAACGCCGCGTTGTTTCCTGGTTTACTCTCCGTGTTTAAACTTTAAAAACAAATGGGTGTGTTGGTTATATTATATGTTTTTTTCTGTGAAAAGTTTTTCCCATAAGTTTTTTTTCACATAATTACTATGTTTCTATTAAATGTATTGCATTATTATGTTTATTATTTACAGCTGTGGATCATTGTAATTATTTCATTTTTTCACTTATATATATATATATATATATATATAAATTGAAAAAATGAAATAATTTTATTGATTCACGAGCAATACATTTAATAGAAACATAGTATCAAATTTGCTAAAAACTGTAGAGGCTGATGCAACATCTAGGTTAATAGCATAAAAATCAGCTCAAAGCTTACTTATTTAATAATTCTATAATGACTAGAATACATCTGATTCTAGTTCTACGGCATATTGACGACCATGATTTGATGTACTTATCCGATCAAATATGTTTTATCATAAGAAACGTCAATCGTTGTACCAAGACGACGTGTTTAAACGTCGGCATATACACTCATCACTTGTTATGTAATCTCTCTCATTCGAGTCTTACGGTTTTTTCTTTTCGGGAGGCAATTCCATATTGGAAATGATTAAGGAAGAGACACTTCTGTTTTCCTAAAAAGGGTTTCTCTCCTTGGTTCGAGATTTAATGAAGACCATGTGCCTCCCCTACCTCAGAGTATGAGGCTTAGCCGACCTTTTAATTTAAATATTTTTAAATGATTAAGACATGATAATTTATTATTTAGGGTCTCCCCTATATTGAGTGGAGAGTGTTATTTGGTCTCAAAGTTTAAAGTTTTTTTTAAAGAAGATGATTTTGGGGGCAATCCCAATTTTGGAGGTGATCTCAACTTGTGGCGCAACTCTGCCGGTGAGCCTCGCCATCTAATAGATAAGTTTCCTTTCGACTTCTTTTATTTACAAATTTTCTTCTACATAGTTATTTTTTTAATTAATTACCTTGTATATATTTAATTTATTATATATACAATAATAAATTTGTACTGTATACTATTAGGTAATATATATATTTAATTATTTATTACCTTGTATACTATTAGGTAATATACATCCAAATACAATAATACACCTATAATAGTAATTTAATTTATGTTAAACTCATGACTATATCTATGATAGATAGAATGTATTAATATTTAACAAAAGTTTTAAGACCTAATAACTACTAATTACTAAATTAATGACAATCCTTCTTAAATCCAACTATATGGCAAAATCGCCCAACCCGATGAGTTAGTTCCTGACCACCTTGATTAAGGCCTGTCACTATTAAATTATTGGGCCCAAAAACGGGGTCAAATTTGGCCCTGCCTTACTTATGACTGCCCGATATGGCCTGGCTCCACCCCGATCCGCCTCGAATTTTTTTTTTTGTCTTTAAAGGTTATTTGACTCCGACCACAGTTTTTAGTGGCTGGGTCAGTCAAGTAAAATTCTCAGTCTCGAAAACTGGGGCCAATTTTGGCCGTATTCGATTTTTTGGCCTGCTCAAATTTGGCCCAGCTCTAAACCCAACATCACTCATGTCATTTTAACGGTTTCATTGAATTACCTGATTGTGTATTAATAATTTGAAAAGCCACATTCTTACTAAAACAATAACAATCCAAAATTTATATTGAATAAAGTTTAATAGTAATAACTATTAAGTATTAAATTATTTGTTTTTTTAACATTGTGTGATGCCTGCAGGAGTTAAATCCTTACCCTTAGATTTAATTGACACATACTCCACCATCAAGCTACAGGCTAGATTTATATTATAATTAAATCAGAACTCATTTTACATTAAAATGGGCGTTGATTAAATTCCGAATTTAATTTATTATGATTATTTGCATGAATATAATTTTTACATGCTTATAATATTATTCTAAAAATTTATAGTTTCTTGCAATAATGTTAAGTGATGGATATAATTTTAGTTAATTAGGGAATAGGTGTATAAACAAAAGCAAGACATTTCAAAAAAGCAAGAGAAGAATACAAAACAAAGAGTTCAATCAAGGCAAGGGCACAACCTGTCCGAATAGGTGAAACAAAATATTTATCGAGTTACACCGTCAAAGGATCCGGGGACCGCACCAGAGGGTCCAAAGGAGATCCTCCACCCCAAATGAATGGCCATTCACAGATGTTCGATCAACTCAGTGAAAATATAGAGAATCGAATACGAAGAACCAAAATTTTTTAAACTTTCGTAGATTCTCTAAAATCCAAACACTCGTGGAATGAATTTCAAATCACACCAATAAAAAAAAATTTCATACATTCGATAGAAAATTGAAAAAGCAAACTGAAAAAGAAGTAAAGAACCCCTAGATGCTGGATCTGAGATTTTGAAATCGAAAACCTAACTTACCTTTCCAAGCTCGCCGACCGCCGCTAGGTCAAAAATGGAAAAACCTCAAAGCCTAGGCTCCAAGATCACGGTCATCCATACTCCGGGCGGCAACCGACTCGGGAGTTCTAGCAAGAGCAACAGCAGAGCAGTGTGCGCTCGAGCAGCCGAGTTCTCCTCTCTTCTTCTTCATCTTCTTCATTTTTCATTTTTTCACCCCACTCACAAAGGATGTCGCTTCGTCTTTCAGTAGACAAAAACGCCGCCATTTTTTTAAAATAATAAACTCAAAACACAAAGTATTTAGCCGCAAGAGTCCAAAACGACGTCATTTTGTATAAGTTAGTACTTACCCAAACGACGCCGTTTTAGACTCTCGTAGTCCAAAACGATGTCGTTTTGGTATATTTGCATAAATTTTTTTAAAAAAATTATAATGGTTAAAACGACGCTGCTTAATGTAGAAATGCCAAAACTGTCGTTAGCCCTGTAAACTGATTATAACTTCTAAACTTCAACTTCATTTTCGCCATGCTTCCAAACAAAAAATATTTTTAACAAACCGTATTTAGCAACTTCTAATTAATTTTGAATTATAAGATTATGAATAAAATAAGAATAAGAAATTAACAAAACCATAACTGCAATTTTGTAAATCATAAATATCTTTCTACAAATGTTTCATTAATAATTTAAATAATGTTAAATACATAAAAAAAATATGTTTTAATAAAATTTAATTTTACTTAATAATATCTATTTTTCTAATAATTTATATAAAATTTTAATATTTTTTAAACATTTTAATCATTTTATTTTGCGTATCGCCTCGATGTATCAGCGATTTTGAATCATGGTCGTTAAGCCTTCTACACTTTCGCCACTCGATCCTTTTAAGCTTCACATAAGGCTTCCTTTCGCTCCAATTCTTTTTGGTGGATGCTTTGAAGCTGGGCATGGCCTTCTCCATCTCAACCAAGTTTAGCCTCTAGCTTCATTGCCTTTCTAGTGTCTACCACCCAAGTTATGCGGTTCATGAACAAAGTAGCACTAATCTCATTCTTTCTTCGTTTCAATTTCCTTTCAAGTTCAGCACTGAGATCTCACTCACACTTGCTCGTGCAGACAAAGGTAACGACCCGACCCAACCATGTAGATATTGTCCGTTTCGGGCCCAAGATGCCCTCACGACTTTAAAACGCGTCTACAAGGTTGAAAGGAGCCCATACTTATATAGTGTCAGGAATTTTCTCTCCTATCTGATGTGGGATGTGACAAACACCCCCTCATGCAGACACAACGTCCTCGTTGTGTCCTATGATCATGGGTCAAATGGAATGTATCCCTACATCGGGGCTCGGGATCTGGCCTCTCGCATACCATTTGTAACGACCCGGCTCAACCATGTAGATATTGTCCGCTTCGGGCCCAAGATGCCCTCACGGCTTTAAAACGCGTCTACAAGATTGAAAGGAGCCCATACTTACATAGTGCCAGGAAGTTTTCTCCCTATCCGGGCGGTTAATACCACCAGAATTTGTATAGGCATAATGCTAGGGGAAAATAATAATAATGTGAATTTATATGATAAGTTACGGAAAATAATAATGACAAGTAAGTTTTATAGCATAATGCTATGAAAAATAATAATGATAATTGAATTAGATATTGCGAAAATACGATAACTAATTAGACGTTATGAAAATAATAATGGTAATTCAATTAGTAATTAATTATTTACTTTAATGAAAAGACGTTATGAAAATAATAATGGTAATTCAATTAGTGATTAATTAATTAATTTAATGAAAGGACGTTATGAAAATAATAATGGTAATTCAATTAGTGATTAATTAATTAATTTAAAGAAAGAGGGGTAAAAAGGTAATTTTCCTAATAGATACCCTAGTATAAATTGGAATAAGAGAATGAAATCCTTTCTATTCTTCTTTGAGTTTTTCTCTGGTCGGCACTCAGAGGATCTACGACTGTAGGATCTATGGTTTGGAAGAATAAATTTTCAGTAAGATTTTTCTATTTTATTTTTTCTAGATTTCTTTGATGTAAATTCTTAATCTTCTTCAGCTAAATCAACTCTTGAAGAAGTCGATTTAGATTTCACTCTGCTCTCAAAATAAATAATAAAATAAGGATTGGTGGTGTCATATTGAATTACTTTGAGTAATGAATGAAAAGTATTTAAGGATAATTTTGATAGAAAATAATGATAAACAACAGATAAATTTGAAATGGCTGAATTCAGAGTAAATATTTGCATTTGATAAGTATTTAAAGATATATGTATTTGGCAAGTAAATATTTTATTAAGGATCGAGATTTTATTAGATAAGAATATGATTAGAATAATTATTACAATTATAGAAATAAGATCTGTTAATAATACTTGTTGTCAAGTATGATAATTGTTAGGTAAAAAGGCTAGATGTGTATTGTGTAATAATATAATTTGTAAATATTATTAATATTATTTTTCTAGTAAACGATTTAGTTCGAATTAAGAGTATAAAATAAATAAATTATTAAAATAAGATCCTAAGGAATATGAGTTTTATAAAATTTGTAAACTACCTAATTCAAATAGTTATCATTTGAAATAAATAAATATGTTTGAGGAACAAAATAATATAATTGAGCAGAATATCAAATTAGGAAAGTTTTAAGAATAAATAAGTAATGATGGTAGTTCTTCCTTATTATTTTAGGAGAAATATTTCATTGAGGTGAAATTCTTCGGATTAGCTCCTTCAAAGCTTTTGAGTACTCCTTTGAGGTAAGGGATATTAATTCAGATTTTTAAAAAGAAAATTGTTTGTGTTTATTTCATTTGAGAATGAAAATTGTTTTAACTAAATTATTTATAATCTTGGTTTATGAAAAGTTTTACTTGTTTTATTTATTTGATTATCCATGGATCAAAAAAGTAGTTTTGTAATATTGTACTTTTCGAGGATTTGTTTTGTTTACTTAAAGAAAATATGGAGATATGATGTTTTGTAATTTGAACTTTGAATGAAGACATTTAACTCCTCGTTAGTTCCTACCATGTAATGGGACACACACGGCTCGCATTACAACTGGATAAATAGTTGACACTATTCTCGGCCATTGTCAATGTGATATATTAGTTGACCTTACATTTTTCGTGGGAAATGTAATTGACGAAACCCTAGCCTCTAGAGGTTTGGTTAGAGGTTACTAGTACTAGTAATGTTTGGTTCCTATTCCACTCGTGCGAACAATTTAAGTGCCAGCCACCCATTTGAAACCCACATAATCAAGCACCACTAATGTTTGATGACTCAGAGAAAAATATATTTAAAATATATTTGATTTTGATTTGATATGAAAGTGTTTGAATCGAATTTGATATGAAATTGTTTGGATCACATTTGATATGAAATTGATTTGAAATGGATGTGAGAATGTTTTGAAGTATATTTTGTTAATGTTCCAACTTATTTTTGAATCAAAAGTTTTGAAGAAAAACATCTCCTATTTATTATATGATTGAAAACTTTTTGATCCATGAAAATGTATTAGTATTTCTTATCGGCTTTCGAGCTCACCCTTTATTCTTTTAAAATTTTTTCAGGTACCCTTAGTTCAGCAGGGAGACGACAGGGACGGGAAATCGTTTATTAGAATATTTGTTTAAACTCTCGGGACATTGTTTAGATGTTAAAGTTTAGTTATGCTTACAAATATTTGAGTTTGAAGTTACTTGGATAAGTATACATGGGTTGATGTATTGGTTTCTTAAAATTGATATTTGAGGATTTAAAAAGTTGCATATTTACTCTGAACAGGTGATTGGTAATTGGACAAAAAATCCAAAGGTTAGTGTCGTTTCACACTTCAAACCTTCAGGCTGAAGGCTTGAGGGTGCGACCGACAATCATGCCCTAAGGTGTTTTGGGTGACACGTGAGCTCAGGTCATGTCCCATAGAGCAAAAAAAGCCTACCGGAGCTGATGAGATATATTTGGTGAATATTTATTAATTGGGTTTTAGTAGGCTACATTTTATAATATTATTTAAAAAAATGCTTTTTGAGTACATGATTCACACTTATTAGGAAAATAAAATAATCTATAAAATATTCACAGAGGAAATGAAAATACAAGATAACATTCAATTCTGAAAACCTAAGAAAGAAACAAAACAAAAGTCTTATATGTCTCATATTTAGTTTAAAACAAATAAAAGTAATAAACCATTTCGCAATCATCGAAGTCCCCACTTCTGCAATAAGCAAGGTAAGTTCAGCTTTTTTGTAAAACATTTCGAACATATTTTCTCATGCCGTAGAGTTCTCTCTCTTTGTTTGCTTGTACTCAGTTTGGTGTAAGTACTATTTTATTACTTTTATTTATTTTATTTGTTTTTAAACTAAAAATTGGGGACTTGTACAATGAGACTTTTTTTTTCTTTCTTTGGTTTTTCAATTGAATACTATGCTATCTTTTTTTCTTTTCATTTTCTATCTAATGAATATTTTATAAATTATTTTATATTCCTAATAAATTAATTGAATCATGAAAGAGAATAACATGCCAAAAAAGAAACCGATTGAAAAAATAATATTATAAAATATAAGCACACTAAAATTTAATTAATAGACAATTCACTAATAAAAAACAACCATATTCTCACTATAACCTTCTCCATGAAGACTGTAGTAGGTAAGTGCCCAAGACACCAAATCATAGCGATAAGAAAATAGCGCAACATTCCAAAGAAAAATCTATAACTCAAAACGAAATGTATTGTGACAGCCATTTTGTAGGGAGTAGCACCTCCCACCATCTCCTTCACCGCCTGTACGACCTCTCCACCAAATACATCTTCTAACGAGGAGAGCACCGCCGCAGGTCGCCTCCATTACGGGTCTCCTTGTACAAAGATCGATCAAACAATACGTATTCAAGACATGGCAGGCCTGACCGCTCAAGGGGGGATTCCATATAGATACTAGCTTCCTCCCTTTGCTCCGCAAATCTGTCCTCTCGGCTATGCCCGAAAGCACAATCACTCTTGTGAAAACTCCAAAATGCTCGACGTGGGCTTATTCTCCCGAGGCTCACATGCCGCCAAGTTCCTTAGTCGGACCTCAAGCCCTTTTTGGCTCGGCACACCTATCAAAGGCCGACTGTAACACTTTAAATTATACCCTCATAGTTTTAGTACATGTTTAGGATATAATAAAAGTTAAATTTAAATTTTTCGGAATTTAAATACTAAATAGTGAAAGTTCAATTGATAAAATGTCATAATAAGGATTTAAAGGTCATTATATAAAAAGAATATATGTTAAAGTAAGAATTGTGATAAACTAGAATTGCAAATAGAATGAAATTCCAAGTGACCTAAATGGCAAGAAATTTGACTCAATTCAGATAAGACCAAAAATCGGGTCTATGATCAGGGAAGATATTTTCTCATTTTTAGGAGAAAAGGGCTAAGGTTGCAATGGAGAAGAAGAGCCAACTTTGGTTTGCTTGTTCTCCATTTATTCAAATTTCTTTTTGGTTCAGGCAAGGAGAAGAAGAGGAAAAAGAGAAGAAATCAAGATATGGAAACTATCACAAACCCTACTTGTTTATGGGTTGTTAGGAAAAACCTAACTTCCATTATGAAAGTATTGTTGGTTGATTTTTGTGGGCTTTAGTGGTTTTGGTTGGTTCAAGTCAAGTTTAGGAGTTGTTTTTTTTTTTTTTTATGTGTTTTGGGTTTTAGGTTTTGCTGGAATTTCTGTGTGAAAAAACAGCAAACCTATCGCCAAGTAAAATTGTAAGTGAGCATTGGTACTGAAAGTTGAGTATTGGTACTCAAAGTTGTTTTTGGTCCAGAGGATATTGAGTACCAATATTGAAAGTTGAGTACCAGTACTCAAAGCTATTTTTGGTCCAGAGGGTGTTGAATACCGGTACTGAAAGTGGGGTACAAGTACTCAAAATTGTTTAAGGTCCTAGTACCGGTCCTGCAACCCTGTTTTTGTTCTATTCTTCCGTTAATTATTAATGAAAGGGTCAATACATATATAAAAGTTATATGAAAAATGTTTTGTACCTCGTCGTTAGGCAAACATTGTTTCTTGCTCCTTATTTGCTGATGTGATTAAGAACAAAGAATAAGTTTCTAAAACACATATAATTGTATGCTTGTCAAAGACCGTATATCAATGAATAGGCACGCCCGGACGCGACGACACTCAGATTATGCTATGACACCTCTCGCTACGCGGAGCGCATGTCTCTCGCTCAAAGGTGATAACACTCGCTAGTGCTACGACACTTCTAATACGTGGCAAGCACGCTTTTCAATGTGACGCACCCGCATCAAAAAAAGGCCGACACTCCGCTACGTGCAAGCACTGCCTCTATTCAAGATCGTGATCGACTCCTTTGAGTACCTATTGTGTCACAGCCCTCTCATTCATCAAGCATTTGGCCTATACAAAAGTAAACATTTATATGATAAGAATATAACAATAAATAATAAGAAAGCATAAGTAATCAGTCAGGTTATGTTCAGATTGCACTCATGGGCACTTCTTCCATAAAGATTTATATTCAACGCCAATGAGATATGAAAACTCTGTGATAAGAATTAGGTTATACGTAAACTTTAACATATGTATTATGTTATATATCGTGTAATTGTGGACCACTGTGGTCATATGTGTTATTAGTTTCCTACTAAGCTATAAGCTTAGCACGAGTATTTCATCTGTGTAGGTAGTAAAAAGGACATCCGATGCATTCAAGATGGGAGCAGTGGCTAACACAAAGAATAAAAGTCCACCAGATAGGTCTGATTTGTTTAAACAGAATATATAAAAGTTTTTGTATTAGTGGAGTTTGTAACACAAGTAAATTGACTCATACACGATATCAGACATTTAAACACTATTATTGTGGTTGTATTATATTATGAAATTATATATAAAATGAGTCCACCAATGTCCTAAAAAAGGTTAAGAAGTCTCAGTCCGACACCGACACCAATTCCCACACCCTCCAGATGTATAAAGCATATACTGATAAATGTAGAAAACAAATCAAATTCGATTGTTTGATATGTCATAGAATCGAAGATTATATGATTATCAAATATATGTAGACTTTGAGTCGATTCATTATGTTATTAACTTGAATTCTTCATCATCGTCGAAAATTTTTAACAAATTTGATTATGTGTTTCTATCGAATGTATTGCTAGTTTGAATCAATAAAATTATCTCTTTTAGAAAAAAAAATCAATTTGTTAATTAATTCCTAAAGTCATATCTTATTAACATGTATCCGAAAGCTCTTAAATTTAATATAAAATACTTCCATTTTCTTTTCAAATAAAAATTTATAAAAAGCCTATCTAAGCTAATTCTTTCTCTTCTTAATTTGATTCTTTTAAATATATCATGCAACGTGTCATAGAGGCAAGGACACTTCTTTAATAGTATGGCGAGTAATGCAAAAACTTTCATATTCATAAAGGGAATTAAAATTACAAATGTGCTTCAATCTTATGGTGACCAAAAGGAAAAACATGTACAATGTACAAACGAAACATCGTTCAGAGGCTATCGGCCTGTTGTGTGATGTACAAGTGAAACACCGACTGTTACTATTTTTTAAAACCGTTATCGAAAATCATTTTTGAAAATATAAAAAACATTATTTTAGGTCTCTAAAAGCTTTTCTGATTTTCTTTTGTTTTTCTTGAATTTTTAAAATAAAAGAAAACCAGTTTCCAAAAAAGGGTAAGCAAAGGGACCCAACCCTAAATCTCCAACAACTCCGGATCGGGACACGGCCCGAATATTGACCGGCGGCATCAGCCTGTCCACATTCTTGATCCTAAACTAAAGCAGGTATGATTCAGGGGGCGCACCACTCGATCAACAACTTACCACCCATGCCGTCAAGTAAACCCGTTGGACACATATGTTGAATCTTCGAAATTGGTTCGCCACGGCTCGTTTTCTCCTCCATCACCACTCAAGTCACGCCCTCGGCACATGTACATCTTCCGCCGCCATCTCCCACCACGCAAGTCCTGACACGTGGACGCTCCAATGCATCCTCGCTTACATGGTCCCACCGCCACCGCAACATCAAAAGCCGAGTTTTCCTCAATCCACCCCGAAGCCGCCTGCATCCTCCGATGACGGAACTTGCCACGCCTGAACACCACTTTGCACTCGCCACGCCCATTGCCATGTCGCACCCGCAGCCCACTCGCTCTTGCCACATACGCCACCGCGCACTCGCGGCTCTTCATCACGATGACGTTGCGGTGACACCATGATTTACTGCCAAGGATAAATGGGGAGTCAAGATGGAACTCCAGAGGTGCGCACTGATGAAGCGGTGGGAAGGTGGTCAGATGAGACCTAATCGACATTCTAAGGCAATGTCTTCTCGAGACCCGAATCAACTTCTCCATTTTATATTAACTCAAGAGACCAGCTCTAAGAAAACAAGAGAGTACGTAGAGTGGATAATGCAAGAGGTTCGAGTGACGGTGTTTATATATATATATATATGTATATCCGAGAGTGAAAAAATATCTTATAAATTGGTGGGGCCTAAAGGTGAATTTGAAAAAAAATAGAAAAAATAAAAGGGAAATGGCCTATTTGTTGAAGGATTTCAATATTCATACATTGCTGGTGAAGCTGGGCCGGGTAAAACATACCCATGAAATAAGCCTTAAATTATCATAAAATTTGCAAAATAACACACACATGAGATTAGCATAAAATTAGCAAAAATGGATCCTCCATTATGGTCTCCTTGTACAGGGATCGATCAAACAATACAGATTCAAGACATGGCGAGGCCGTCGACCC